>JAPYZD010006755.1:0-11733 GCA_030522725.1 Ichneumoninae sp. B BG-2022a | reverse complement strand
AGATTTTTATCTTTATTTTGATTTTTGCACATTTTTCCATGTAAAAAACAAGAAAAATCAAAATAAAGATAAAAATCTAAAAAAATTCATACGTGTTCCCAAAAATGAACGAATCATTTTCATTAAAGAAAAAGTTGAGGTACCGCATATTTTGATCAACAATTTTTTTTTCAACAATTTGTTAATAACATTTTGAAATTGTTGTTATGCTAAATTAGTCTTTTGAGTGCCTATAATAAGTATGCATTTTTTCAGACTTTTATAACATCGGGAAGTGTTTGCAATTCTTGCCCGAAATTCTCGAATTTAGACGAAATGAACACCACTTGCTGGAGCTACCTTAATGCAGCACGCGGTGCACAGTGGGCGAGATCTCGAGTCGGTGCGAAAATTTTACAATTACGCGCTAGGAACAAAAAATTTTAAAAAATATATTTTGGCCTGTAAATAAATATATTAAGTTTTGCGGAACAGTAAATCTCTCCATTGAGCAATAGACAGGAAGGAGCCATAATATTCGTATCCCGAGAAAAACCATTCGCAACGAAAAGAAAAAAAAAAGCTTGAAAAAGCCTCACTTTCTTTCCTCGTGCCGTGTAAAATTGCGACCGGATAGCGCGGAACGTTGGAATGAATGCATCATGCGGTGAGTATAATGGGCGAGGCCTCGAGTCGGTATTGCCATAAACAACAACGAGCGTCCTACACGGCCCCACCTGTCGACGCGGACAGTCCCGGACAGCTCGGTTGTATATACACGGTTAGATATACAGACAAGGAATTGCGCAAAATTTCTTCGCACCGTCGACGGGTTGACTCTAGGCGCGACGTGAAACTCCGAGAGAGATCGAGAGCGGCGGTGGAGCCGTGAAACATCACCGGGAACAGACGTGCCGTGGAGACGAAGATAAATAGAGATGAACTGGATAAGGAGGTTGATAAAGAATGAAAGAGACCGCGGGCGTGAGCTGGAATAGAAAGGATCGCGACCGAATCCAGGAGAAAAGCATCACGAAGCCCGTTCACCCACTCGAGGAGACGTTCGAACGGCAATCGATAGCCACGAGAAGATTATCGACGAATTTAAAGCCCCAATTTCCCGTAAGTTCGATCTTGAAGTTCGATTTTTCCTAAACTCGAACTTGAAGATCAACCCTGAAATTCGATCTTCAAGTTTGATCTTCAAGTTTGATCTTCATGTTTGATCTTCAACGAGTTCAATTTTGAAGCTGAATGTTCGGTCGAGTTTCTAATAAGCCCGATCTCGAAGGTCAAGATCGATAAGTTCGTTGGGTAGGTTCGTTCATGAAGATCAATCTTCAATACCTTTGATCTTGAGTTTCAAACAGGTCGCCTAAAAATCCGACGAAAATCAGAAGTGTTTCGATGACTCATCACGAGAAATTGGCAGGTGCCGGTTAATAGTTACTGCCCCCTTACCCATCACCATATTATGATTATTCCTCTTCTTCCTCAGCAAAACCCCACCTTCTTGTCCATTCGCAACCTAGATGAACGTCGAAGACCTGCCGAGCTGAAACTACTTTCTCCCTCGTTCCTGCCAAGATCAATATTTAACCTACGGCATCCACAAGCAGCCTCCAATTTTCTGCGGTCGATCCGGGATGCTGGAGAAGCTTCCTAGGCAGGTGTGAAAAACCGCGTCGCAGCGCCGGTGCATTGTCTTACGGCCGATCCGCCCGGGACCAAATTTCCATCGATAAATACTCGAGATAAAATGGCCCGACAAATCTCCTCCTAATTATCCCTCCGGTTCATCACCTAACACCTAATCCTTGAAGAAATAAAAATAAAAATAAAAACAAAAACCGAGACGCCTCGAACAGCGCAAATTACCATCGATACCTCGTTTATCATGCCCAATTGGGCCCCAGCGATACCCAACGATACCATAAACGCAGGATAATGATATTCCATGATTTTAGAACGAACTCTCGAGATCCTTTTGTTTTCCCAAGAATGACCGGTTAGCTATTCAGCCAACTTGTGGGAGAAAGTTTCCGCCGAGTCATCCGGAGGACCGAGGCGCGCGTCGGTCGGATATCTCACGAGAGGTCGAAGGATCCAGGCTGAACCTGCTTTCCTGGGATCCTGCGGCCGGCGCGCCGGTCAAGATCCTCAGAAGTTTGCGCGGCACAACCGCAACGAAACTCGCGGGAGAGAGACGGACCGGCGCGGATGGCGGGCGAGGGACAAACCCGGCGGAAGACGAGGAAGACGAGACGATAGAGGAAGAAGAAGAGGAAGATCCGCGGAGCTCATCGGCGGTCGCGGTGGCGGTGAACCCTGCAACCCTACCGCGCATGCGCGCGCACTTAGCTGCACATTAGTCAAACAATTAAGAGTTCGTAATGGAACGTCACATAAATAACGCAGCGCAACAGTCCTCGCAGAGAAACGCCGGTTATATACATTCAGTTATTTTTAATTTTTTGTTTTATTTTTTATTTTCTTTTTTTTTTTTTTTTTTTACTCGAGTAACCGAAGAATCCTACGGAGAGTCCGAGGAGCGCTGCGCGCGCGCACGATCATCATCGGAGAACTCGTCTTCTCGTCCGGCGTGCGGTTCGGATAGCGCAATGAAATACGCAGAGTTTTTCGCACGCACACGCGCGTTCGTGTTACGCACAAAGCGCTCGTGAGGAGCGCACGGCCGAGAGAGTCACTCCGAATCTGTTACAGTGCAACCGCCATTGCGCAGAGTCGAAGCGTGAAAAGTGACTCCGGAGAGTTCATGCGAAGTGCGGCGTTAATGTCGCGTAGGCGGTTCAATTTCCTACGACCCACCGACCGGCGGAGCCCTAATTGCTCTCGCCTCTTCCGCACATCCGAGTCACCGCGGTTTTGAGTCCTTGGACCTGTTGTAATTGCATCGGGCTGCGGTGGATGGGCGGGAGACGAGAAACTTCTCTCCGGCGAGACGCATGCGCGATAGACAAAAGGTATCCTAGTTCAGGCTCGGTGCAACGTGTCTCGAGGACGACTCGACGGATCGGTGCCAAATTTTTGTAGGATGCTCGGCGACTCGGTACCCGACTTTGAGAATTTTTCCAATTTTTTTTGGAATATCCTTTCGTGATTTTTGAAAATGTTTTCGTAGTTGAAATTTAGCGTGTGCGCGGTGGAATGCTTCGAAGAGTTAAGGTGTTCACATCATGTAAGTTTCAGATAAATGAGAGGGAATTGCAAACACTTGTCGATGGTATAAAATTCTGAAAAAATCAAGCATATTAAGGGTGCTGAAAAGATTAAATTAGCATAATAATAATTCGAGAATGTTATTAAGAAATTGATGGCAAATAAAATTGTTCCAAAAATTATTCGTTCATTTTTCTGAAGACGTATGCATTTTTTCAGGTTTTTTGATTCACTTTGAATTTTGTGACTTTCCACACATTTTTACCATATAAAATAGAAAAATTCACAGAGAATTTAAAGATATAAAAAAATTCATGCGCTTTCCGCAAAGTGAACGAATCATTTTCGTTAAACAAAAAAGTGAGGTTTCTCAGAGAATTGTTGAACAATTTTATTTTCCATCAATTTGTTAATAACATTTTAGAATTATTATTACGCAAAATTAATGCTTTCGGCACCTTTACTATGCTTAACTTTTTTTCCGATTTTTGTACCATTCAGAAGTGTTAGCAATTTCCTATCATTTCTCTGAAACTTATCCGAAGTGAACACTATTCGCAAGGACTACCTTAAGGCACAGTTTAGTGCGCACAATTTTTGACCCTGGGACGAATTATGAATTCCGTTTAATGGCAGCTCCAATTTTGACCCCCAAAGTCCCCCGACTGTTTCCGGTTTTTTGCTCGAGGAAGGCAATCGATTTCAGGCAAAAAAATATATATATAAATTATTTTTTTAGTGCCAAAACGATGTTCGTGAAAATCATGAATGCACCAATCGTAAGTCATGGCGTGACTCGTGTTTCGAAAAATCATTGAGTACCATCGACAGCCACGAGACTCTTGAAGACCCGACCGGTAATTAGTCGGATCGGAGTCGCTCTCTCCTCTTCAAATATTATAGCGTTAAAATGGCATCGCGCATAGCAGCAGCGAAACGTGCGTGACAATATGCGATGAATCAAACACTCGGACGTGTCACATCAAAGTTCCTCGACCGCATGACTAGTCTCCGTTAGCACTCAGCAATGAGATATCGATATTACCACTATACCGGTTAGCATTTCGAAGAACGTGCGCGCGCACGGCGCTTAACCCTCTCGGGATCTCGCTACTCCCGGTGGCGTGACGCCGATTGATTTAACATGTCGCCTCCGTTACCCACTTATCTCCTACGTGTAACTCCACGGTGTAGACACAATAACGTGTTCCGCAAAACAGTCTCAAAATAGACCTGAAAAAAAAAATTTACAGTAGCCCCACAATTATGAAAAGAATTTCCCCAAAACTTCGTTTTATCAAAAATAATACATCGGCTCGAAAACACGAGATCTATCAATGTTCTACAAAACAGCGTTCAAAAAGGCCCTAAAAAAATTGTACAGCCGACCCTCAATTTTGAATAGAAAAAATAAAAAATTTAATTTACAGAAAAAGACCCGTAATTCTGAACAGAAAAAAATCAAAAATTTAATTTAAAATCAAAAAATTTAATGTGAGAAAAAAAATTCGTGAATTCTAAAAAAAAATTCGTGAATTCTAAAAAAAAATATCCCGTCTAGTTTTCCAATAGTCTTAAACCGCTCCTCAAAAGATTGCACATCCGGAGCTCAATTTCAAAGAAAAATCCCAAAAATTAATGTCACCTAAAAAAAAAAAATAGACAAAAAAGTCATGAACTATTTCCATGCAGCTCTTCCGATTTCCGAGTGTCCCGAGTGTCCCGCGGGAGTCCCGTAACGAATCGGAGAACAATGCACGAGGGCGATAAGTACGAATAAGCCGCGGAGGAGCAAAATTAGTCACCGCTCACCGTGCGGTCGCGGGGCGACGGAATTCTCATTGGCGATCTGCAGCCGCACTCGGTCGAGTCTCAAGGATCGGTATCATGCGACCGCTGTTCGTGTTCGTTCTCTCCGCCGCCAGATCACGAATCCCCGTCATTTGTATCGCGTATACACATATGTGTCTCATACACACACACATACACACTCGCACGAAAGTTCGCCTTCGTACGCAAGAGCGCGAGAGAAACAGAGGGTACGCGTGCGGTGCGTAGGCCTGCGGATCAGACGCACTCCATTCTCTTGGCGCCACATTCATTCATACTCCACGTACGCGCGCGCGTAAGTCCGAGCCCCGGCGTTTGCCGGGGCTCTCTATCGCTCGTCGCGCAGACTTCTCAGGCCGTGCGCATGCGCGCGGTTTTAATGCGTCGTTAGAGAGAAAGATAAAGGGAGAACGGACGACGAACGTATGAAAAGCCTATGATCGGATTTTCGCGTGCGAGCCGCGGACGCCCGATCCGGCTCGGACGTCTGAAATTGATCGATAGATCGATAGATCTCTCGCGGGTCAGCGCGCGTGTGCGTACCCGCCGTCCTGCGCGCGCATTTCGTCACGACGAATCACCTCGCAATAAGCCTAATCGCGAATATCTAGAAGTTATCCCGAGCTCCGCATTGACGAATGTATTCCGCAACGCCGTTTCGAGACACTATTGTGCACGGCAATCGCGCCGGTTGGCTAATGGGAGGCTGTGTTGAAAATAATACAAAAAGTCTAAATATCATGCGAGGATTATATCGCACGGCGGACGTTATGTGTGGCATGCAATTAAATACGGTACATTAAGTGGGGTATATTTTTTTAATCTAAACGATTTTGAAGCCCGTGAAAGATAATTTTGGTCAAAATAACCTGGATGTAGATGGAAACTTTTAAATGTGCGTGGTACTTATAGCTTTTAAATTCGTGCAGAAAATATATGATATTTTGATATTACAAATTCTTACTTCAAGTTTCAATCCTATTTTCATTACATATTTTTACATATCAAAAATATATTTTTTTTTTATAAAATAAATAAAGGCTTGAGATTACAGCTTTCGTCTTTACATTGTACTTTTTTCATACGCTAAAGAGAGTGCGTCACATTTTTTCCTCGATTAAGTGTTAATCGAATTTTTTTGTTTTGTTTAACGTTCATCAAATTGGCTGAGGAACTAATCGATCCTCCGTGTTATTGTCGACGCAATAACCGAGTAAAATATCGAGGAGTGTTTCGATACGCAACAAGAATTATGCGCGAAACAGGTAGACACATAATAAACTGTGGAAACTGCTGCAAACGAGGTGCAATGCGCCGGCGTGGCGATTTCGCTACTAGGTTCATATAGAAAAATATTCCCTTTTTCAATCCTATTTTAATTTCATATTTTTACGTATTAAAATTAATACAAAATAAAAATAAAATAAATAAAGAGCTGAGTTTACAGCTTTCGTCCTTACATTTTATTAATTTTTTTCCACGCGCGACAGAGAGTGTCTTAAATATTTTCCTCCTTATTAAATGTCAATCGCAATTTTTTTGTTGTTTAACATTCATCGAATTGGCTGAGGAACTAATCGATCCTCCGTGTTATTGCCGTCGCAATAACAGAGTGAAATATCGAGGAGAGTTTCGATACGCAACGGGAGTTATGCGCGAAACAGGTAGACACATAATAAACGGTGGAAACTGCGGCAAACGAGGTGCAACGAGCCTAGGTGGCGGTTTCTCGCTGCTCGGTTCGGCTTTGCGGTGGCGCGGCGTCACGGCTCACTGTCCGATACCTGTCCCGGATAACCCCGACACGGCACCCGGACCTCGACGAGATATCGGTGACCTTTTCGTTACCCGCTTGAGTTTCTTTACTTATTACACCTCCAATGGCATCGGCATGCAGCTATTCCTCTCTATCCGTAACTTGTCCGTCTCGTTCCTTGGGCTCACGCCCGTACAGAACACCACGATCCGACACCTGTCGAGCTTGGTGCCAGTTCGAACACTCTCTGCACCCAATTCCACTGCCAAATGTTACCGACTCTCTCACACTTTGTAAACTCGACTCCAATAATATTGAATAAAAATTAAAATATCGTAAATCCGCCGACGCATTCCCTTCTATATTAAATTTAATTAAATTAGCCGGTAATTGAAATGATATAATAATAATAGTAATTATTGCTATTATTGTTATTATTTTTTTTCAATTAGATATAATATATGGAGGAGCGCGTTAGCGGAATTACGATATTATTTTTTAATCCTATAATAATAATGAGTAAAACACATTTATTGACCACCTTTGCAATGCGATGTCTATTTTTTTTTATTATAATGCCTTAGGGTCGCCCAACAGACCATTGAATGAAGTTCTTCAGTCTTAATAGTAATAATTATCATTATTATTATCATTATTACTATTATAGGACTTTTTGGCATTTGACATTTATTGGGAATTATTTTGAATTTTTATCCGACTTGAAAAAAATATTTCTTGCTTTTAATCTATAGATTTTGTCCATTTATAAACTCAGTCGAGGCTACTATTATCTAGAATCGAGCCGAGTGTCTACGCAAAGGAGCTGTTCTCTCCCACGACGATTGTGAATGATAAAACAGAAAAAATAAAAATAGAAAAAAAAAATGCGAAAGTGCTGTGTAGATGGAAAGAAAACATAGAACGATAATTTATTTCTATAATAACTAGGTGCTACACGAAACGCACACAATCCCGACGTCCCCACGATCTATTGTGCATCGTCCCGTGTACCTCCTCGTCGTCGTCGTGCGAAAAGAGAATGCGCTTTTGCGCTCTCGCTTATCTTCGCGACGTTAGTTCTGCCGGCTAGCCCGATGATTCACACTTCGACCGACTCCACACTCGGGGAGGAAGCATGAAAATAAATAAGACGAAGAACAAGAAGAAGAAGAAGAAGGTGTCACTGCAAGAGCCCAGAGATATCGTATGCATAACCGGCACTCATTATAGCTTACCCTACGTGGCCCACGTGCCTTTGATCACAATATGCTAATCCCGCGTTGCCTGTATGTGTCTCTGATACTAGGTACGCTCTGAGGTGATATTCGACTTAACATAAAAATGTTTTATTGTTTTGCCGTCATATTCGTAATTCAGAATTCGAGAATATGTGCGGATACAGCTGACTTCCAGGATTGTACATGTGAACCCCATGAATAGTGATTTATCGAACGGTTCGGTGCGATCCCCTGTAACCATGAGTGGAAAAGTGGAACACGTCATAAAAACAAAATTTTTTGCTTTCATGAAGAACCTCAACAGTATCTGTTTCCATAAAAATTTAGCAATAGTAACAGCAACAGCGAGACCAATAGCGAAATCAATAGCGAAATCAATAGCAAAATCAATGGCGAAATCAATTGCGAAATCAAGAGCGAAATCAATAGCGAAATCAATAGCGAAATCAATAGCGAAAGCGAAATCAATAGCGAAATCAATAGCGAAATCAATAGCGAAATCAATAGCGAAATCAATAGCGAAATCAATAGCGAAATCAATAGCGAAATCAATAGCGCATGTTATACAGTTTTAACTTTTCGGTTGTCTCCTTCCTGTTCCGTTCGGTGTTCTCACGTACTTTCAGGGCGAGTCTCTTTCCAGCCTCTTCCTAATCTTCGACTTCCGCTACCTCGTCGTTCCATCCGCTGTATCTTCGTCCGCTGCGTACTCTCTCTCTTCCTTTCTCTCCGCTAACGAATACGCGGTTTGTTCTTGTGCCATCAAGAACTCTGTGGCAGTACAACCAGCGGCCATTAAGATTCTTAATTAGGAACGGAGACAGTGGGCTGAGGGCACCGGGATTTAGCATCGGAGTCTCGTGACGCTCGTTGACGACTTCCCGCATTGCGGGACAAGCGACGACGTGGAATGACATATTATGACGCGGGTATACGACTTTGAAAAGTTCGGCTTCGTCGCTGAGACGAGCGTCGACGAGAGTGTTGTCCATGTGGGTGAGGACGCATTGTAATTACGGCCCGCAAGTCGACTCAAACCATCTCCCGTCGCGGAAGTGAAGCGTCTATTCTCGCTACGACACAGCCCTAAATCAACGCGTCCGTGCTTAATCTATAGTAGAAAAAAAAATTGAGAAGCCATACAATTTTCTGGACGTTTCAATTACTTCATCAATTTCAACTTCCTGAAAGACGAGAAATTTTTCGTTCACCAACACTGTAAAAATAAAATGTAAATTTAATGTACTGGAACTTGAAATTTGCTGACATTACTCATACTAATTAAACATTGATGTACTTTGCTTGTAAAGCAAAAATACCATATATTAAAATTACAAATCTTTAGCTGCAAAATTTACAAAAATGTTCATGAAAAATACAAATTTTATTGTAAAATTGCAACGCACATGTGTTTGAAATTTCAGAAACGGTTCATTAATTTTAAAACAAAATTTTTTTACAGTGAAGTGTTCGGTGTTTTATTATTTTTTTCGCTCTTCTGGCTCGTGATATCTCGAAGCTGCTGCCCGGCACGCGCTCCAACGACAATAAAGACGATCTCGAGTCTCTTCTTCGAATGTCATCTCCCCGCTGGCCGCACGCCGAGTTCCAGCTACGAGACTCCTCACGTGACTCGGAGCCACGGACAACATGCAGTTGTCACGTTGCGCCTCAACATTACCCACGTTATCCAGCTCTTATATTTTGTTTATACGCTATAGAGAATCATATCACGGAAGAGAATCGGGACAGCGGGAACTACCGCTGCGCACCCGACCAAGTGCGCACTGCACTTGGTCTCTCGTGTCCGGAGAGGTGGATTTTTTTTCAATTTTTTTTTATCATCTCGGATCCAGCTCACAACGAAGAACCATGCCGTAATTTTCATAACGACAATGGGGCAACCCCGAGGAGGCACGAGCACTGCCCACGCGTCCTCCTCGCGCCCCTCCACGATCCATGATGAGTAGTTTACGGTGTAAGGTTTACGGCTCCCCGACACCCGCCACCTTCGCAAATCTTCTCTCGTCCGTCGTCCCGTCCCTCCTCGCCCGGTCGTTCTTCATAGACGGCGGAGGAGAACGAGGGACAATGAAGCGAAGTCGAGGAGAGAAACTTTATTTACCAGTCTAAACTTCTGTGTATGTATGTACGTATGGAGAAGTGTTCCCTCGTTAAAGAATATATAAACGAGAGGGCTTCTGGTTCTTCAGAAACATATCTCATTATATACCGGAGATTGTCTCATTCATATTTTATTCGACGGATGGTAGCTTTACGTTCTCATTGTTTAGAGGAAGGACCGGCAGTCGGAGGATTTAAAAGGATTTTTATTATTCCGTTATTCGTCATTCTACCGAGAAATCACTTTCGGTCCGCTATTGTTTATTTGAAGACTGGGACTGCTTTTACGGAAAAATATTTTTTATGAGTATCTTTGATGTTGAGCCAACAATTATGATGAAATGTCACGGACGATGTTTTTCAAACGTAATGTCACAAATTATATAATACAATAATTTAATTGTAATTAATTTAATTTTGTATTTGTTCTAAAGCCGGAGAAGAACTCATGTGATCACACACTAAGTCATATAGCTATTGAAATGTTCTATTTTAATATACCTACAAAAGGAGCAATCCATTAATAAAATTATCAATATCTATATCAAATTTATTGCTGTTCATCTGTAAAAAAAAATGGAAAAATTGCAATTTGAAGTTTTTTATCAAATTATATTATTCAATCATTTCTCCGGGGCGCGGGTGAAGGGTTGAATCCAGGAAATCGCTTCTAAATTCCGAGTCAGAAAATTAAAGAAAATCTCCGATTGCCAATATTCTCGGCGCATCGTTTACGACCAAAGGATTTCAAAAGATAGTTCTCCGGTCAGGCTCTCCGTCGATCTTTTACGAGTAATAACAATAATTCATCACACACGAGCCGTGGGACACCTGTTGCCGGGAGGCGACGCATCGTCCATGCGTGCGAAGTCATACATACCTCGGCGAGTCCGATGCCCACGCATCAAGTGCGTCAGGATTTTATAATGCAAAGGGTACTCCTGACACGCTTATTCTATGCATTGCGTTGATAATCGGCGACGCAACGGAGATCCCCGTCGGCTACAGTCGCCTCACCGAGCCTCTGCCGCAACATCGCGCACTCCCTCGACCGATTATCATTTATATAAACAATACAATGTTCATTAAAATTCTAATGATTTTCTCCCCATATCTCTTTCAATGACTCGTTTTGTTTCATTTTTCTTTCATGTTGTATTTTTATTTATTTATTTCACCGCAACATCGCGTACTGCCGCGACCGATTATCATTTATATAAACGAGATAATGTTCATTGAAATTCTAACGATTCTTGACGTATCTCTCTCCATGACTCTTTTTTATTATAACTTTATCTGTTTATGGCAAAGTTCTATCGCACTAGTATCGTAAATTACAATCATCTGCGTATTGATCGATGAACAAAATTGCTTCAGGAAATACTTATAAATTTTTGAATTATTGTTTAACTAATAACTATTAGTGTTGTATTTTGTTTGTAATTAATTACGGAGCTGATACCAGCGGCACTGCGATGCCGGTTCAACTCATGCCCGCCCCAAGCAAGCTCGAGAGTCAGAACGAACTTCAAAAATCAGGTTAATATTCTGGCTTCCCAATGGGAAGTCTATCAGATATTAAGCTGATAAGAACAGATACTACACTTTGATCAAAGCACATTGTGC
>JAPYZD010006753.1:0-10635 GCA_030522725.1 Ichneumoninae sp. B BG-2022a | reverse complement strand
ATTTGTTATGAACATTCTGAAATTATTATTATGCACAAACAATCTTTTCAGCACCTTTTATATGCTAGCATTTTTTCAGATTTTTTTCTCATCGAGAAGGGTTTGTAATCTTTGTCTTTTTTCTCTCGAACTTAGGCGGCGTCAGTCATTGTGCTAGTACTACATTAACCTCTCCATCAATCCTTTACCCACTCGAGAAACGACCTAGAAATCTACACAAATAAAGAAATTCCTGTTTTTTTGTCGTCGCTCTAGTTGGCCTACGAAAGCGGTGAAAAAAAAATTCTATAAAAAATCGTAAAAAAGGAGAGTAAAGTACACAAGGAGTATCGTATTTCCGACCTAGATAAAACACGTTTCCCAGGATTCACGGCATCGAAAAATTTAACAAAAACGTTCGAATCTATAGGACATGAGCGGCGTCGCGCGCGAGTGCATCCCCTCGCAGGTCACGCGGTGCCCCATTTAATAGCGACGACGATACACGCGTACAAGCCAGACAAACGATATATTGAATGGGGAAAAAACCGAAAACGAAGGTTGCGAGACCTTTGTCCCGAGTACCATCCGTGCGCGATAATACGGTCTCGATACAACCCGTTCCAGATTTTCTCTTCGCCGGTAGAAAAAAGGGGAAAAAAGGCGAAAACAGTGGATGGTTGCAGCGCGACGGAGCTCGTGGCGGGAGGAGTTCTCGCTCAGAAATCTCGACGAAATCGTGAAATGTGTGCGAGTACCTAACGCACCCATCTATGAGTGCAGTTTGAGAACAATAAACGAGCCGTACGATAGAAATCGAGAAAAACCCATGAACCCAATTCTTCGTGTACGGAAAAGTGTGTAATTTTATGTCATGGCCCAACGACTGCAACGAAATAGCGGAAGGCCTACGGGATATTATTTGGGCGAAAAATTCAGATATTTGCAGCCCTTTTCGATGTTCTCCAAGGCCCGCCGTGCGCAATAATACGGTCTCAATGCAACCCGTTCCAGATTTTCTCTTCACCGGTAGAAAAGTGGGAAAAAGGTGAAAAAAGTACATGGTTTTCGTTCAGAAATCTCGGCGGAATGGTGAAATGTGTGCGAGTACCTAACGCAGCCATCTATGAGTGCAGTTTGGGAACAATAAACGAGCCGCACGATAGAAATATCGAAAAACCCATGGACCCAATTCTTCGTGTACAGAAAAGTGCGTTATTTTATCTCATCACCCAAGGACTGGGACGAAAGAGTGGAAGGCCCACCGGATATTATTTGGGGAAAAATTTAGGTATTCGCAGCCCTTTTTGATGTTCTCCAAGGCCCGCCGCGCGCGATAATACGGTCCCGATGCAACCCGTTCCAGATTTTCTCTTCACCGGTAGAAAAAAAGGCGAAAAAAATAGATGGTTGCAGCGCGTCGATTCTCGGGGCGGGAGGAGTTCTCGCTCAGAAATCTCGACGAAATCGTGAAATCTGTGCGAGTACCTGCCGCACCCATCCATGAGTGCAGTTTGGGAACAATAAACGTGCCGCACGATAGAAATATCGAAAAACCCATGAACCCAATCCTTCGTGTACAGAAAAGTGTGTTATTTTATCTCATCGCCGAAGGAGGGGTACGAAAGAGTGGAAGACCCACCGGATATTATTTTGGAGAAAAATTTCGATATTGCAGCCCTTTCCAGGGATTCTCCGAGGCCCTCGCGTCTGCTGCAGCTGCCTGTGTATCCACCTAGGCTGTAATAATGCGAGCGGACGATATGTATTTCGTAAATTCGGAAACTCTTCCCACGCCTCGTAACGCCGATCGAAGTTTTCCGATAAATCGAACTCCCCCTCCCCCGATGGATGCAGAGGCATCGGGTCTGATTTCGGCGTTTCCCGAATTTCTTTAGAAATCGCCCGCGGGATGAAAGGCCCCCGAGTGCCATGGGGCAAAAAGGGTTTTCGACCTTGTCACCCAGGTTCCAGATCGGCCGAAGGAGGGGACCGCGGGGTTTGCTCTCTCGGTCACTCGCGTTGTCGATGTGCTCCAGATACGCCATTGTATTCGCTCTCGAAGCTGTGTAGAAATGTTTTTCCTGGGTATGCATTGACGGCCGAGGATCGAAAGGGCGTAAGTTTGATGTCGAAGCGCACGGTTCAGGGCCATTTCGATCTTCGGCCCTCGGCATAATGGCTGCGAGGCCCTTTTGTCACGGATACCTGTCCGCGTGAGTCGGTCCCATTTTCGTGCTTCCATAAGAACGGGCCATCGGTTTATGCCATAAGGGACGAAGACTCGACCGCGGTCACAGCAGCGGCGCTGCACTGGCCGGCATTCACGGACGACAATGACCCCCTAATAATTTAACTGGTTCGGATCTTTCGCGCTCTCTCGAGAAACCCTTTCTCGGGAAATGGATAGCACGCTAGCGGAGCCGCAGTCGGCACAATAGCGCCAAGATTTCACGCGAGAGGCTTTCACCTACCGAACGGCGCGTTAGATACAAGTATGATTTATGGAACGTCGAGAAGTGCGGCAAAAGTGTCATCCTTCATCCGGGCCACGAAGAGATCCAACACGGTGGCGATTTAAAACGCTGAAGAACAAAATTTCCCGACTTCTTCCGGTTTTCCCTGAGTTTCGTTCTTTTAACTCCCGGCTGTTATCGGGCTTCCTCCCTGCCCGACAGCCACCGCGTGCGACCAGGTGCACGATACGGCAAACACGGTATCAGATATTTCTTATCAATTTTTCGGAGTCCCAATTTTTTGAAGTTGGCGTATGAATGTATCGGTCAAGTATATCAGTCTTTATTATATATGTTAGTTCATTTGTGGAATTAAATAAGCTATTTAGATAACGGCTAAAGTTACAGCTGATACCATAAATTACCTGGTGCACGATACAGCAAACACGGTATCAGATGTTTCTCAACAATTTTTGGGAGCCCAATTTTTTCGGGATACTATTTAACCCTTTCCGTCACAATGGGACACGGGGTGTCTCACCTTCTTTCGCTCAGTTTTCAATTCTTTTAAACTAATTTCGTTACTTTAATTAGCTAATTAAAACCCTATCTCGCGATTGAACTTCCTGACTTTCGTATGAAAATATATTTGCCAACTCTCGTGTTTGCCGTTTCACAGCTGCGCATTGACATTCCGGTTTGCGTATGAATGTACCGGTCAAGTATATCAGTATCTGTTATATATGTCAGTTCATTTGTGGAATTAAATAAGCTATTTATAATGGCTAAAGTTACAGCTCATACCATAAATTACCGGGTGCACGATACAGCAAACACGGTATCAGAGATATTTCTCATCAATTTTTGGGAGTCCCAATTTTTTGGGGATACTATTTAACCCTTTCCGTCACGATGGGACACAGGGTGTCCCACCTTCCTTCGCTCAGTTTTCAATTCTTTTAAACTAATTTTTTGACATGTAATACCGAGGTTTTGTTTTTATAGTGTCATAATGCATGGCTCAAAGGGTTAAGAAAGGGTTTCCGACCAAAGCCTGTGTTAGATGAAAGGACGATTTACGGGGCGTCGACAAGTACGGAACATCAAAGTGTCATCCTATGTTGTTCTGTAATAGCTCTGTTTTTCGCTCCATATTTGCTCCGACGCCGCTCTGTTTTTTTCGCTCCGTATTTGCTCTCATCCCACTCTGTATACAACATTCTCAAATGCTCTACGTAAACTGTATTCAGTCTACTCTGTGCACAAACTTTTCGTCGGCGCGCCATATGTACCGCTTATATGTATCGCTTGGTCCTTAGGGGATTTACCCCAGGCCACAATAAACCGCGTATCCGTCTATTTCTCTCCGGGTCACGAAGAGATCCAACACGGTGGCGACTTAAAAAGCTTAAGAAAAAACATGTCCCAACTTTTTGGCGATTTCCCTGTTTTTCATTCTCTTAACTCCTAAACGTTTCCAGGTTTTTCCTCACCGTCAACCACCGTAGCTCAAACCGCTCAATGAATGGACGGTTTAGACAGAAGCAGACGAAAAAGCCAATGAATAGACGTTTTTTACGCACGTGCTCTTATGGAAAGTGTCCATTCAATGGCCCCGTCCATTCAATGGCCTTGTCCATTCAATGGCCCTGTCCATTCATTGGCTGGTCATGGTGGCCGTTTTTCCTCGGAAAAAATTCCCTGAATTTTTAATGACGAATTAAACAATTTCCCTGACCAAACTTCTAACGACTTCTATTTTTTAAAATTAACAATACAAATGAAAATGCCTAATTATTGTATTAATGTTTAATTCTATTTTTTTTAATCTTCCGAATTTGTTCAGCCTCCCTTCAATGTCCTATTTATTTATTTATAGAAGATTCGGGAATTGGTCAAGGAATTTCCTTTTTTCCTGACCAATTTTGGAATTCCCTGACTTTTCCCTGGTTCCCTGACCACGATTCTTTTTCCCTGTTTTCCCGGTTTTTCCTGACCGCGGCCACCATGCTGGTTTACCCTATACGACCACCCGGTCGCACCCGCACCATACAGTAAACCCGGTATCCGTAATTTCCAATCTATTTCTCGAAGACCCAATTTTTTTTCGAGTTATTATTTAAGAAAGATTCAGCTACGATTAAATATTTGGGAGTTATTAAATCGCCGAGTACAATCCCGTTATTGGACGGATATTGGAAGCAGAAGGCACGTAAAGTCGAGTCACCTCGTCCTCGGGAGCACGCGTGGTAAAAGAGTTTTCCTTTTTTTTTTCCTCCACATTAGCCCTCATCGTGCGTTGTCACGGTCGAGCGCGCAAGGGAATTGTATATAGACATAGCTTAGTCTAGAGGAAAAAAGGTTGGGGGGAGGAGAGGGTGGAATAAATGAGAAGAGGCATGGGACTAAACGCGAGCGTGGGTGAGCTGTATCCCGAGGAGTGGGACCCCAGCGAAGGGACGGCTAAAGAATCGGACGCCTATAGGTCTGTAAATACAGCTATACGTTACGTGTATCCACCACACCGAGCAACCCTAAGGCGTTCCAGGGCTGGAAGGTGGCCAGGGGTGGTTACACGAGCGTGGCCAAGGTCGGGACCGGTAAACAGAGCGATCGTTACCCTGACAACCATGGCCCTTCGAGGATGTATCCTCTTACGATTCGGACAACCTTGGAAGGCCCTACCGCGACTCATGGGTATCTCGTTTGTCGCGATAACTCGCGACTATCCGCCGTGGAACAGCGGAGACAATACAAGGCCGGCTGTATCGACACTAAGAAAAAAATTTGGTTGGATTAACCAAAAGTCGTAGTGACATAAGTTCAATGTTGTTATTTGTTTGGTACAAATAAAGCATTGTTTTGTTAAACGATTATTTGCTTCAATTTATTCAAAACTTGTCGATTGAAACAAACATACTTGTTGTACCAACAGAATACACCTTTGAGCGTATGTCACCGCGCATTTGCTTAATCCAACCATTTCTTTTTCTCAGTGGAACTACCAGTAGACTCAAGGAAATCGACTTGCTCTTCCAATGTGCCAAAGAAAATCGATCGAGAATTAAATTGTCGAGATATCATTTATCCCGGATCCGAAACTGACGATGAAGTCAAGAAAAATCATCTTTTGATAGAGCGTCGAATGCAATGTTGGGGAAGATAACGTAATTAGAATTTCCGTAAGGTAACGGTAAGAAATTTCTCGGACACGTCCCAGTCAGCGGAGACACCTACGCAGATTTTATTTATTACGAATTTAAGTATTGGAGATACAATTTGACAATTGTAATCGTATCTACAAGCATTGCTTGATGCAGAGAAAAAGTTGTACAAGGTTAGCCTACATTATTTTCTATCGTCACATTTGTTGTTAAAAGACCGACGATATGGTGTCCGGAACTTGGTACAAGCGTCACCACATTGCGACCCAATAGTCGGACAGTTCGAACAAGTTGGGTTAGCCAGCTTTCCACGAAAATTATCTTTAGTACTGTTTCGCGTAAATATGAAATTTCATTGATTTAAGGTAATACGTCACAGATCGCCATTTCTTAATGGTGGGGGATGGTGGGGGGCATGTTACTAGCAATGGTTGAGGCCTAGATATCTATTCATATACAAGTTCGAAGCCCATTCAACTCGTCATTTCTTTGAAAATCTACGGGCACAGCTCGATTTTATTTTATTAATGCAATCCTAATAATCTTGTAATGTTGTTTTAGCAAAAAAATTGTTATACTGTAATTTTGTACAGTAGTAGTCTGGAAATATATATTAAAAAAAAGAATGTTGTTTTTCACACGGCACCATACGCAGCACATGGTAATCGACCCACCTTTAAGCACGTGTATATCGGAATCCAAGTGGAGAAAAAATTATTAAAAATTCTTTTAAAAAACCTTATTCATTGCTCTATAATACTTATGATTTTTAGTTCCAAAAGTAGAACAGTCTTTGTGTGACGCATTCCCTTAAGTAATAAATGACAAAGAAATTCTTTTAGCCAATATGAACTAGTTGAGTTCGTCCATCAGAATTCTCGAAATCGATGATCGTCAAAAACCTCAGGACAGTGGCAGAACATAGGGGCGTGCCGGAAAATGTATCTTGGTGTAATTTGGCGATGTGTTTTGGAAACTAGAAACACCTTTACATCGGTTTAAGTTATTTTCACAAAAAAATGCTTCTTAACCGTCCGGGCATTGGTACCTTTACATTACGGCGAATATTCGCCGCACAATCGTCAATCAAACTCTTCCGATCCTTCCATCTCAACGTTCCTCTTTCCCTCGAGGGGGCGGTGATAACGAGCCGCGGCACGGCCATCGGAGGAAGACTGAAGCGTTCACGCTCCGTTCGTCACAATTATGCCGGGAATACCTTAGTCCGCTCGGGGGAGATGGCGAGAGCTGAGGGGTCGAATTATACGTTGTCTACTCGTCGGGGTGGTTTAGGCGCAGAGCTCGGCTTCGTTACAAACTCCGCTCGGCCGAATCCTTGCCGTCGCCGAGCGGACTCGCGCCCTTAATTTCCACCCTCTCCGCCGCTCTTTGTTCCATGTGCTCACGTCCGGTTGTACGTTGCTCTCGTCGTTGTTACCCTCGTGGACGGCTTCGTGTCTTTTACTCTCTCTCGTTCACCCTCGTGAAGAGGGTGTTTTCCGGGGTGTCTTCGTCCCCGGGGAAACTCTACGTTCCGGAGCATGCCTTACTTCCCCGATTCAATAATGCCTCTCAAGGCCAACGATTCTCGGCACGCGGACCTTCCCGACTCACGTTGAGGGAAGGAAGAAGCAACGAATAAAAAAAAAAGAAAAGTTCCGACGAAACCCCTGCGGATATTCGGCCGAGCGCCTCGTCGCGCTGACCTCGGCTCGAAATACACAAGTCTCATCCCTATCGCCATACTTCTCGAATCCCGGAACTCGGGTATTTTTATCCGAAAATACCACATTGATATCCCTCGACCGTGTAAAAATGAATAAATAAATAACCGAACCGAAAATACTATTTTTTTCTCAGTGTGGTCCGTGGGGCGAAACGCAGTTGCAAATCCGGATGTATAGTTGGGACAAAATGGGGCATCCAAAAATTATTGTAAAATTGAGTTTTGTCCTCACTATCCCGTTTTGCCCCACTGTCCCATTTTGCCCCGCTCTCCCCTATTCCGAATGCGTCCTTTGGATGAATTTGATGTCTGCCCGGTCATCCTAGGTGATCAAGTGGCAAGAGCTCATACGTCCGAGCCGCTAGCTCTCATCCAATGCCTTCGAACAAATACGCCACCTACACGTATACCTCGCGCTATACACGTTTCCACCGGGACTAGAAACAAAGAGCGGCCTCCAGCCTAGAGTAGAAAGAAGTGAACCGGCCGAGCTCGGCTGTCCTTCGGCGACGCGCGAAGTCTTCTCTCCCGAGCCCTTGGATGCGCACGGACTCGAGCCTGGCGAACGGAGTTCGTGCCTCGGTGTCCGCGCGAGCCTACTCGGCAAAAGGGCTCGTCGGCGAGAGTCGCCGGTGCTGCTGCCGCTGCAGCAGCGCAGAAACTCGAGAGGGAGCGAACACGGGGAGGAAAGATGGAGGAGGAGGAAGACGAAGTAGGACGGAGAATATCGGGTCTGTGACCGAGAAGGATCAACGCACGCTGCGGACCTTGAGAGAGACTCGAGGCAGCGTTAGCAGCAACCCACGGTTCCTCCTCCTATTCGTCGTCGTCGCCGTCGTCGTCGTCGCCGACGCGGTTCACCTTCTTCTTATCCTACTTGTTTCTTCTCCTCTTCGTCTCCGCTTCGTCCACCTCCCCCCCGCGCGAGAGATAGCCTCTCGCGTCCCTTTACCAATGTGGCCACTTGGCTCGTCCCTCTGTCTCAATACACACGAGACGCCGGCGCGAAGTTGGCCCTTGAGAAACCAAGCGACGCAGCAGCAAACACGCGGGGGGGGGGGGGGGGGGGGGGGGGGGGGGAGACTCGGCGAGGAACGCTCAAGATTGCAGCTTCCTAGCAGCATGCAACTTACTCGGTAGTTTTAGTTGTCGAGCCAGCATCTCTAATGCCGCTGTGTGCAGAATACCCGCATAACGTGACTAACACACTTCAGGGTGCACAAACGCGCTGATACGCAGGCCGATGCACCTATGTCAGCCCCGTCTCGGGCCAATGCACCTCTCCATGGAAATTGCTCTCGTTATTTAAAACCCTGTCTCGCGATTGACCCTTCTGACTTTTAAATGATAATATATTTGTCAACTCTCGCGCTTGTTGCTTCACAGTTGCGCATTGACATTCGGAGTCAGGTTTGAATTTACCGGTGAATTGTATACGTTTTTATTACATTGTAGTAGCTATTTATATGTAATTTATTATATATATACTGTTTACTTAATTTGTTGAATTAAATTCGCAATTTTTAACGGCTAAAGTTTACCGGTAATTCAAATAAATTACGCGCCAATCGTGAAAGCTGTCGGTTTTATTTTTCAAAGTGATTGGTGCACATTTATTATTCTCAAAATGCCCCTTCCTATGGAAATTGCTCTCGTTAATTAAATCCCCATCTCGTGATTGAACTTCCTGACTTTTGTATGAAAATATATTTGCCAACTCTCGTGTTTGCTGTTTCACAGTTGCGCATTGACATTCGGGTTTGCGTATGAATGTACTGGTCAAGTATATCAGTCTTTATTATATATGTAAGTTAATTTGTGGAATTAAATAAGCTATTTATAACGGCCACAGTTACCGCACATACCATAAATTACCCGCCAATCGCTGAAACTGTTGGTTTTAATTTGAAAACTCATTGGAGCACGTTTATAATAGAAAAAAAAAATTGTTTACGGTCTTTAATTTATCATCGATTTATATAAAAATTGCCATCGATAAAATATAGTTCGCGGCAGGCGGTCCATCAACCAGTTTGTCCACCGTTGATATTTGACCGGTTATTTACCAGCTCGCGTCGCCGCAATCAGTGAGGTTTCACTGTACACAGGCGGGACGATTCTCTCCGGCGGCTTTGCAAACTCCGTCACCGGCTCACCGGAGCACGAGGTGGACGGGTTTATTTCTGGGCTCGAAGCCAAGTGCTGCTCGCGTCCTTCCATCGACTAACCGTATATACGTTGCTCCCGCGTGCGCCGCGCCCCCGTCTTTGCCAAACGCGATTTCTTCTTCGTCCTCACTTTCTTACCTCTCCGGAGGCTAAAGCCGATTCTTGCGGAGACGCCGGAAGTCGCCGGCAAGATTAATGGCGAGGCCTCGACTCCGAACGCTCCCCGTGGCCTCCTTCCTCGCCGACCTCCCGTCCGACGAAAGAATCTCGGTCTTCATTCGTTCTCTCTCGTCACCTTTTTTTTTCTTTTTTTTCGTACATTTTTCACAATTTCGAGTGTTTCTGCCGGAAGAACCGAAGCGCGCATGCGCTCGGCGAGTACCTGAGTGCGCGGGGGCGGTTGCATCACGGCAGCTGCAACAGGTCAACCCCTTCCGACAGCGTGGGCCGGTGCGCGAACGATTCCAATACGCATATGGAATAACTTATATTATAGGATACTGTGCACGCGTTTCCGTGGAAAAATTTTCAGCAGCTGCTGTTTACGCAAAAAGCCCCTTTTTGCCGAATGACCGCAAACGCGCAGCCCGGGGATTTACGATCGGGCTGACAGATGCGTGGATATGACGCGATGGGTCTATTCACACGATGACGAAATTCCGTCCACGGCATAGCGGAGCGTGCTGCAGATGAGGCCGAGGTATGAATTGAATTCTATCAAGTTGTTTTGTATTCGCGAGGGAAAAGGGTTGCCCTTCGAGTGAAAAATAAAGAAAAAGATCCGGCGAAGGACTCGTGCCGGCGAGACCCTCGAGAGTCCTTCGTTTATTGTACGCGCACGGTCGCGAGAACTAAACGTGAATACACGGGTCGTTGTTCGTCGGTTATTCGAGTGGGGATCCAAGGACAACGATCATCTCGGAAAGCTACGTAACCGAGCGCAGGCTTACAATGGAACGAGGTCGAAACCGCTCTTCTGCGAGTTTTCTACAGTTAAAAAAAAACCCCAAAGTCGAGCCAAATCCACTGTAAGTCGACATCCGTCGATATCGGCCACAATTTGTTGAGGCAATTTTGTATCGCGGCTGCTAAGCGTCCGTTTATTGTACGTGCCAGTTGAAGAACTACACAAAGAAAACAAA
>JAPYZD010006752.1:0-17579 GCA_030522725.1 Ichneumoninae sp. B BG-2022a | reverse complement strand
GTAAAGCTCAACGGTTTCGCTCAGATTTTGGTACATCTCATCACGGGAAACGTATCTTCGGTTTCGGGATATCGTTCGAGCTCACACGGAGCACAACGGGAGTGTTTTTCTCGGTTACGGGGCACGCGTAGCTTCACGGGAAAGTCTCACGTTCTCAACGCCTATCTCACGGCGATACAGCGTCGTGGATAGATATTCTCACTCGGGAGTTTAATGTGATTTTCACATAATTAAATTGGCTCATCGGAGTGCACAGTTTGGACTGCTCCTTAAAACTATTGTTGTTAATCGGTAGCGCTCATCCTCGGTCGACTCATTGTACAATGTTTTTTCGCGCACTTTTTCATCGTTGTGTTATTTAAATAAAGAGTTTATTTTTCACTGTTAACATCGGCAGTGTTAATTTATTTACCCCCGTTCCGCTATATCTCATCCTGGCAATTCTCAAACAGTTTGTTATCCATTAGGCTAAAAAATACACAGCCAAAAATGGTATATTGACATTCGCTGCATATTTCACTCCGACACTAAAAAACGTCTTTTTAAACAAAAAAATCGTGCGTTAATACTAGATTTCTAAATATCATACCAAGGAAATTAATTTTTATTTTGACTCAAGCATATATATGGAGGTACAAAAAAATATTTTTTAATAAAGTATAAATATGGTTAAACCAAGTAGATTATACCAGTCCCCAAAACATTGTGCTTGTTTCAAGCATTCTCTTTTTTGTGTTTATGTCTGTCAGGAATAATACTATATTCTAAGACCCATATGAGAGTGACCCTTAGTTCACTCTCATATTCACGTCAGTCATAACGTATTTATAAACGGATAACGTCGATCCCTGATAGGACAGTATCTGATTTCCAATTTGTTCTTACAATTGCGCTTAACGCGTTAATTAATCTTGTAATAATGTAAAAAAATGTACGCTGTCTTATGGTTACTCTGTTGAATCTGAATGTCCACTAACACCCTCAACACCAAGTCAAAACCGAAAAACTATGACCCCATCCTCACAATCGGTGCTAATGTAATCGTGAAATCCTCTAACAATGCTCAAATAGCCAATGATGTATGCAAAGTGATATACAACTGAGCGACATCTATTTAGTACAATGGAGTATTAAAATGTGAAGGCCGAAGCAAGAAATTATCAAGCTTCTGTACAACTCTCGAATCAAGCATATCTGGTTGCGTCATTGACATTACCGAGTTGAAGGCATCTTTCGAACATTATTCGTTTGAACATCCTTTGCTTGGATTGGTGAACAATGAAGCAAGCATGAATTGTCAAGATTGGAACTAATAAGCTTCATTGCATGAACCATGGAACGTATTGAGTAAGAGATCGCTACGCAGAAATGAAGCCAATTAGTGAAGGAGACCGATCAATGGTTTTGCCATATCTAATACCGGTGAGAAATAACCTTCTATTTTCAGATACCACATTAATTCAAATGGCAGTGTTCTTATCATAATCGAGGCTTCTATGATTTTTCTTTTCAAATTAATAGTGCCATTTTGAAATGCCTCCGTTTGTGGCATCAATTTTGTAATTAGATCTAAACTGTTCCAATGTATTTTGCTGCCTCAGCTTGTGCATTCAAATTTCGATCTTTACCCATGTTTTTAGAATGCTATATTGCTGAAGATAGCACTTTTCGTTTTTCTGAAGTGGCCAGTTGTGAAATGGTGAAGCCCAGTATTGCTCATTCTTACATTCCATGGGTCAAAAGAGTACGCACGAAATACCGTTCCCCCACCCACGAAATACCGTTCCCCCACTACGTTTTTTGCATTCAAGCGATCGTCATGTGGGATTAGGCGCGCCTTAGGAATCGACCCATCTACCTACAGTGAGATACAACTTATCATTTCCAGATATTACATAGCATGTTATTTCACGTTAGGATAAAAGTCTCCTCGTCAAATAATATTTTTGAACATAAAAAAAGATATTTAAAAAATAGTATCGGCATTTGCGGTAATAAGGTTTATCAATATTTGTTTCAACACTACAATTTTTAACCTTATTGTGCCATTCTTTCAATAGTTACCTCAGAACTTTCGCAATATATCGTTCTGTTAAACTTGCTGTACTTATATTTCTATACTTCCTCCCTCAGTGTCCCCTCTGGTTGAAGATCTCATTATTTGGCGTTATCCTGAAGCAGTCTGTTAGATGTCCTGAATAACTGATCTGCAAATTGTATCTGTCGAAAGGGTACGCGCGATAAAACATTAATCGAATCAGAACATCGAAATGGTTTCAAACTGTATCGGAACCATTTAAGGAGGTCGAAGATACGAAGAATTGAAGATACGAACAATGACCTGCGGATACCTGTCTTTATATACGTGAATCGATCACGTTGTAAAGAAAAAAAATATTCCCCTTTAAAACTTTGTCTCAATAACTTTTCCGAATCTTGTTTCGTCCAACGTTTCTTGCAGTTAAATGTTTAATTTCCTGTTTATCTCGTATGCTGAAAAATGTTTATATCCACCAATTTTGCGTTGATAGCTTTTTCAAAATCTATAACTATAATGATAATAGGTAACTCCCGTGAACGAGCGTTGCTCGCGAACGAGTAATATTATTATTCTTTCGCGACTAATGCGGGTCTTTCAAGGTACATCTTATGTTTTATTGTCAAGTTTAGTTAGCAGTTTTTGACTGTCAAAATAACCTAAAACTACTAAAAGCTTTCGAAAGTATTCATAATTTTTTCAGATTTTTTATCGGGCTACAAGAACGCAAAAGTGTTGCCTAAACATATGAAAGACCCCCGAGATCGACGATAAAGGTAGTAATTCGCGGTGTCTACGTTAGTTTATTAATATTATTATTCGTATCTTAGTACTTTATAAACTATTCCTAATTTCATTCGTATTGTTGCCATTTGGTACAACGATTCAGCAGTTTTTGTATGTGTGTATTTGTTTTTCCTTCTAATTGTCAAGATTGTTAAGATTGTCGTGTCCCAGGACACGAATGAACGACACTATCTATCTATTTACTGTTATCGGAATTCACAGTCGTATATCGAGTGTATAAAAATGTACTGAAATGTATTATAAACTTGCGGCTTCGAAAGACTTCCAATAAATTTGAGTATTATTTATTTAATTTTATTTGGGCACTCTGTGAACCACAACTAATATTTTTAATCGTTCTGACATTTCGTACTGATAGTATTTTAATTGAAGCAGTATACATTGAGAATGAATAAAAAATATTATATTCCAAGAACTCCAGGTGCATTCAGGAAAAAATAATTATCGTCAATCAAGATAACGTGATATTTTGTTGTGACCATAGGTGCGATTAACTATTCTGCTAGTACGCTTTAACAAATGTACTGAAGGCGAAATTCCCAAGAAAAAAATATATATTCAACATGAGTACAAGAATCACCCGAGATAAAAGCCGGTGGCGTCGTCAGACAACTATTGTATGCTGCTTTGCGGCATTTCGCTAGCTAAATTCTCCCACGGTTGAAAGTTCTATTACGGAAAGTTAAAAATTCATGGATGATACTACTGATATTAGAATGTACTACATAATTTACTATAGCATTAACCCTATGCAGGTCGCTAGGCATAGTGCTCTCCACCTCGTCTGCTCTCCGTTTCCATACTCCATCTCCGAATAGTTTCTCGGTAAATTTTGAGAGAAAAATTCCGATACGTTAAAAGTTGTTCCGGTACTCTACGTGTATGTTGGCACTTCTTTACGTCGTTCCTACAATCTATGGCATACAAAATACTAGCCAGGTGGGAGTACGTCTTCCCAGTGTGCGATATGATAACCATTTGTCCTAAACCATTTTTTCGGCATCCTGCGGTTGGCATCTTTTTTTGTGCTAAAGTTTTGAATTTTGTTTTTTATATTTAATCTCAAGCAAGCCTTTGCTACTAGTGTAATTATGTCGCGTAAATCTTACGTTTTGCACATAATTTTTTGTAAATTCCTCTGCTTAAAGTAGTGTTTGTGCCTTACCGGAAAGTGGTATGCAAAGTATCATGGATTCAAAAGTTCCTTCGAGTCGTGCCCTGTGATGGGGTAAACGCGTTTCCGGCGCTACTGAAACAGTTACGATGCGTAATGAAACGATTCAAGTGCAACGTTGACGTATTATAGACTCATTGCCAGGAGACCTATAGAGGTCTCTGTCGGAGTGGTAGTGTGGGGGATTTTCTAGGGTTTTGTTTGATTAATGAGTAGAGGTACAGATAAACTATATCTTTTATTTAATCAGACTAGACATTTAGTACGTGTTAACAGTCTTGAATCTCGTAGAACACTGAAGAGTAATTTTACACGCGGAAAATCGTGACATCAGCGCCACGGCTTCCCTGTAGGAACAGAACGCTGATTTGCTAAGCCAATTTTTGCTAAGCGAATTTTTGTCCACGGCGTCGCAGCGACTGTCGCCGCTGCGACGCCGTGGAAGTCCGGCATTACTCATGCCGACGCCACACTACCCCCCACCGAGCAACCATAATCATATTCTTAAGTTGAGAATAGATGCTTTTAGGTTGCGAAATAAATGTTTTTAGGTTGCGAAACACACAGCTTTAGAAGTTTTTTTCGGACCCTTATAAGTTCGTGGAGGCACATCGGGACGTGGAGTCAACGAAGGAAGAGCGATAGGAACCGTAATTGTTTTTTTTTTAGGATCGGTCTCCTCGAAGATGACGATGACTGCGATGAACACGCTGTGGCTGCTGGTGGCAACGAAGATTGCGTTGATGGTAACGCGGAATGCGTCGATGGTAACGCGGAATGCGTCGATGGTTGAGATGACGAGGTTGTCGGTAAGGCAGGAAACTGCCTGGGCTGCGCTGATGTCCCTTGTTGGTACCCTGGATCTTCGAAAACGATGTTCGGAGCTGTTTCGACGTATGCCGGCTTTAGACGTTCGGTTGACACTGTGACCAGCTCGTCGTTAATTAAAAGTTCGAATACGACGTCGGATATACATCTGACAACCTCGTATGGTCCTTCCCATGACTGCTCGAGAGACTTCTTTGCGTTGTTTTTGACGAGAACGTGCGTACAGCTGAAAAGGTCCTTGAAAACGAACGGTCTTCTTTTGTTGTGGTGGGCGGTTGGTACGGGTCGAATTACACGCATGAACGATCGGAGGCGCTGCACGTACATTTGCTGACTGTCACATTCCTCTGAGTCGACGAGAAATTCTCCCGGAATCCGCAGCGTGGTACCGAACACGAGCTCAGCGGACGTGGTTTTTATGTCCTCCTTAAGACTCGTGCTAAGGCCGAGTAGAACGATAGGAAGAGTATCAACGCACTCCGGAATCTCGTGACACATGATCGCAGATTTTAGAGATCGATGCCATCGTTCAACCATCCCGTTGGAAGCTGGATGATATGCGGTAGTTCTAATCCGTTCGCATCCTACGAACTTGATTAGAGCGTTGAACAATGCCGACTCGAACTGCGATCCGCGATCTGTAGAGATGGTGACGGGTGTGCCGTAACGCGATATCCAGCAGGAGAAGAATGCGTCGACGACGGAATCTGCCGAAATGTCGATGATCGGAGTAGCTTCAGGCCACCTGGTGAAACGGTCGATGATAGTGAGGCAGTACCTGTAACCTCTTGAGCACGGCAGAGGTCCCACAATATCGATGTGAACATGACCGAAACGATCATCCGGTATAGGGATGTGTTCCGGTATGTACCGATTATATCGTGACACCTTGCTGCGCTGACAGGGTAAGCAAGTGCGAGCCCACCTCACGATGTCTTTCCTCATGGACGGCCACACGAATTTGCGTTGGATAAGATTTTTTGTTGCTCTGCCACTGGGATGCGAAAGTCCGGTGTTGCATCGAAAACCCGTTTTCTGAGTGACGCTGGAATATAAGGACGAGCTGCGCCTGTCGACAAATCACAAAAAATGGTTTTATCCGAATTATCGACTCGCAACGACATGAGCCGAAGAGAGGTGTTTGGATCCAGAAGATCTTGTAGTTCCGTGTCGGTTGATTGAGCTTCCACCAGATCGTCGGTTGAAAAGAACGTTGGCATGTCGATCGCCTCGATCCTCGAAAGCGCATCCGCAACACGTTGTCCGGACCACTCACGTGAATGATATCGTTCGTGAATTGTCCTATGAAGTCGAGTTGACGAAGTTGGCGGGATGAAGCTTTCTCGCTGCGTTGCTTGAAGGCGAACACAATTGGCTTGTGATCGGTCTTAATCGTCAGCGTCCCTCGATCATAAACGGGAAAAATTTGACTCTAGAATATACAGCGAGTAGTTCGCGATCATACACGCTGTAGTTCCTCTGTGCCGGGGAAAGTTTTTTCGAGTAAAACCCAAGAGGCTCCCATTTCCCGTCGCAAAATTGTTCGAGCGCGGCACCCATTGACGAATCAGACGCGTCCGTCTGAAGGGCAAGGGGCGTACTATCGCGAGGGTGAGCGAGAAGAGAAGCTTGGGCGAGTCGCGTTTTGCACTCTATAAAGTCTTTTTCACTTTCCGGTGTCCAGTCGATGGGACGTTTATCGTTCTTTTTAGCGCCCGCGCGATAGGCATTCAACGAGACTTGCGGATGAGAAGCGTTCCGAATAAAACGTCGATAAAAGTTCATTATCCCGAGAAAACGTCAAAGTTCGGAGACGTTGCTTGGTTTTTTATATTCGAAAATCGACGCGACACGATCGGGGAGAGGACGAGTCCCGGACTCGTCAATCTCGTACCCGAGATACCGAATCGATTTTCTTCCGAACGCGCACTTCGCGACATTAATCGCGAGACCGTACTTGCTGAGACGCTCGAACACGATACGCAAATGACGCAAATGTTCTTCGTGGTCTCTCGAAGCAATAAGAAGATCGACAATATAACAAAAATAAAATCTAAATCACGAGTCACTGTGTCCATGAACCTTTGGAACGACTGTGCAGCGTTACACAGTCCAAAGGTCATTACCGCGAATTCGAACAACCCGAATGAAGTTATTACCGCGGTTTTCGGTCGGTCTTCCCGCGCGACAGGTATCTGATAATACGTACGCGTAAGGTCGATTGTAGAGAAAACAGTACAACCGCGAAGCCGATGCGAAAAATCGTGAAGGTGAGAAATCGGATACTTATCCGGTACCGTGGCGTCGTTGAGACGGCGATAATCACCGCAGCATCTCCGCTCGCCAGATTTCTAGCGGACCAAGTGAAGCGGGCTTGCCCACTGGCTGTCCGATCGGTAGCAGATTCCCTGCGCGACCATGTGCTCAAATTCCGATTTTGCGGCGTCGAGTTTTTCTCCGGTGAGACGACGAGCTCGTTCGGCGATGGGAGAACCATGGGTGACGATGTGATGGCGAACGTCGTGCGTTGGAACTCCAGAAAACGAAAATGGTCTCGTAATCGCCGAAAATTCCGAAAGAAGCTGTTGGTACGGAGAATCGCCTGCAAAAGTCGAAATTGATGAATAAGACTCAAAAGAGACGATGCCGATCGAGAAGAGATTGGTTTCTTCATCGATCGTGAGACGTCGGCAACTACAAAATCCCAAGGATAATTACGACGTAACTTCAAGTTGAGGGATAAACGTTTTTGTCCATATGTGTGAATAACGGTACTATTCGCGGCATAAAGGTTGAAAGTAGCGAGCGTATTACCGACGCCTGGAGCGCGTAAACGCGGCAACACCGAAACGTCTGCTCCGGTATCAACAAGAAATCGTAATCCACTCTCCTGATCACGTATAATGAGCCGATATTTTTTTCTTGGTGCGTCGCCGTCGACCGATTCCACAGACGGCGACGTTATTAGTTTCCCGAATTGTCTTCCCGACAAACCCACGCACACGGACTACTACACTTTTGCGCCTTGGTACCGAACCTTTGGTGATAATAACAGAAGTTTTTTTTCGAGTTATTATTGTTACCTGGACCCCGAGATTTCGACCTCGATCGGGATCTATTGTTGTTGTTTTTTTCCCTCGCTGAGGAACTTGTCGAACTGAGTCGCGAGTGCTTCGACGCGTTGAGCCAAGTCGATATTGCCGCTTCCCGAAGAGGTGTTGACAGCGTTGACGAACGTCGGACGTTGAAGATCCATAATCTTGTCTGCGAGGACGGCGAGTTTGTTGAGATCTGTCTCGCTTGATGCTAAGAGGATCGCGCTGACCTGCTGTGGAAGCTGCTTCAAAAACAGCGACTTCAGGAGCGCCGAGTCACATTGAGCCGGAGATAGATTTCGCAGATTTTGGAGAAAATGTGATGGCTTTTGATCTCCCAAGAGCTGACCTTTAAGAAGGCGGCGAATCTTGTCTTCCGCGGACTCTGCAAATGAAGTTAAAATGCGAGTTTTTATTGCTTCATACTTCCCAACGTCGGGAGCACTACGTATGAGATCTGTGACGAAAGGCAAAACGGTAGGATCGAGATTTGAGACTAAATATTGATATTTCGTCTCGTCTTGTGTTATCCTCGCAATACCGAAAGCGGCCTCGACTTGATAAAACCAAACGATCGGTTCGTGTTTCCAAAACGGAGGAAGCTTGGCTATACGGGACATGCTCACTTCCGGAGCGTCGTCGGGCATGCTCGATGTTAAAAGTCGGTACACTTCACGCAAATAATAAAAATATTGACCAAACGGTATTAACCAAGCGTCGGGTAGATCCACGCGCAAGAAAAAGCGATGATTGCTCGCGGATGCCCGAGATATTAATCGATGCGTACACGCAGTGATCGAGATGCTTCGAGCCGATGCCAGTACCGATCGGAGTCAAAGAGAAAAAACAAAAAGGTCTGCCATGAAAATCCACACCGAAAATTAAACCTGAAAAACCGAGGATATTGTCCGTGCGTTAAATATCGATGGTCGCACGTGCGAATCGAAAACCGCGTGAAGCCGGCCGGTGAAGATAATGACCGATTTCGTGGCACACGCGGTCGCGCACTTTTTCAGAATCTAAAATGTACACTCGGTTGTTAATTGATCACGTCGGGGTCACCAATTAGTTTATGTGGGGGATTTTCTAGGGTTTTGTTTGATTAATGAGTAGAGCTACGAGAGTTTTAATATTTAGATAAACTATATCTTTTATTTAATCAGACTAGACATTTAGTACGTGTTAACAGTCTTGAATCTCGTAGAACACTGAAGAGTAATTTTACACGCGGAAAGTCGTGACATCAGCGCCACGCCGTCCCTGTAGGAACAGAACGCTGAGTTGCTAAGCGAATTTTTGTACGAGCGACTGTCGCCGCTGCGACACCGTGGAAGTCCGGCATTACTCATGCCGACGCCACAGTAGTGCCGCGACCTGGTACGTTCTGGAGGCTGCTGTAATATCGAAAGGTTTGCGAGAGAACGCTTGCAGGTAGGTATTGCAAACAGTTGCCTGGCTGCGGGCCTGGCGTCGCTCTCGCTGTTTATATACATCTATCTTGGAATATACTAGATTACTACAGCTGATACGCGAGTCCTAATTGTCTTGTTTCCCGAAGTCGCACTTTCACCCGAGGCACCGGCACCCCACTCTCTCGTTCTTACACTTTCCGACCGATTCCTCTTCCCAATAATCGACAAATGGTACCTCAGACCACACGCGACGTGTGAAGCAATTCTCACTAGAAGAAATCCAATATGGTCTATATAATAATTTTGTCTTCCAGCAATACCGATCTGAGATGCGACGCGTCTCTTGTATGTGCGTGCGCATAATTTTATAAGGTAAGCGCGTTTTTTTATTGTATCAATTAAATATGTACATTGAGAGAAGGATCTAGTCAAAATTGCGGATCATCTAAGAAAAATTACCATAGCGCATAGCAGTAAGGCGCCAGTACGCCACCTATGGCAAAAGTCTCGAATTATCCACGAATTTTTACCATAATATCTAAGAAAAATTCTTACCAATCCGGTACTTCCTACCATAGGTGGTGCCCCAACGTCCTACTATTATATGCTATGGCAATATCTCTCAAGCGATATAGTCATTTTTACTAGATCCTCTAATCAATGTACGGCGATTATGGCAGTTTGTATCACCAGCCATGAGAAGTGACGGAGTCATCTAATAGCCAGATTCTGGGCGCTCCACAACGTCCAGAGCCAGAATTCGCCTCATCCCGAACGATTCAAGAATTACGCTTCTCGTGGGTGCATACCGGACATTGTGAAAAAGACTCGCTGGCTATCTTCCGTCGACTTCAACATTACCATCCCGTTCAGCACTTTTCAGTCAAGCTAAGTTACCGGTCACGTGTGGTGTCGAATTTCTGTGCGATTTCGCAAATTAGAATTCCATTATTATATATTTTCCTACTATTTCAGTACCGTTGTCGTGCACATTTGCCTGTTATATTAGTATTCATTTGGCGCCGATGTCTGCCTATTATAGGCCGCGTGTTTGCCTATTATATTTATACTATTTTTCCAGCGAACTCGTGTGCGTTCGTCAATCGTCCGATCAATTGCGCATTCTGTAATTATTCTCACTAGCGTTCGCGAATTGTCAATGAATAGGTGAATTTATTTATTTTATATTCACGTATGTATCGTGAATCCGTGTGTCTGGTCGTAGCTTAGGCATAGTCTGCAGTCTCGCTCCGTCCATGCCGTTTATTTATTATTGTCTTTAGCGACTAAACGGGGTTACCGAATTATCGCTCATTAATGAAATTTATCTCGCACGCAGATAAACGCCAAAACAACATAAATCCGTACAGTATAATGTATCGTAATATTATATAGTATAGTAGTATCGAGTGGAAGCAAAATTTGTGCTCCGAAATAATTTTACCGACCGAGCATGTTTCATATATCTTACTCGTCCCGTTATAGGCATACTTCAGATGCACGCTTGCAACATGAAGTTATCAAATGATAGATTTCTATTTCTCATATATGTCTGCTAAATTCGTTTGTTTCAAACTTTACAATTGACGCCAAACGCTCAAACGTCACGCTGCAAAAATTCGCATGACACGCCGTTAAATACTTCCGACCAGAGAAACATAATTCACGGGCTTGAGTGGTAAGTACATGACTGTTGTTATTTTTGGTATTGAATGAGTATCTTCTCATACTCAATCACATTCGACATCGAAATGAAACAGAGTTTGATGTATAGAATTAATTCTACGGGTAAGGAGTCGTGTAAAAAATTACAAAATATATATTTTTTAAATCGGATAAAAATAATGAAGATACATCCAGATATATTTTTATCGCTGAGGCAGACAAACAAATTATTATAATTAAGTTGCGAGATTTGTCCTTGGTCAAAAGTCTCTCGCACGTGAGGCGTTTACGTAAAAGTAGTGGATTGCCCCGTTGGTCGTAAATTAGTGCTTGAAAGGAGTATTATTTATATCGACATAAAACTGTTATAGTTATTTATATCCTCATGGTTCATTATCATCGGCGATTTATTATTTGTCGTTTATTTGGAACGCTGTTTTATCTAAATCTGTATATACAATACACAGGTTGAGTAATGATTGCAGTTGTCCAAAACTACACAGATTTGTAGATAAGTAATGATAAACCCTTAACACCGTTGAATTTTGCAATATAGGGTATTATTGTATTCTCGTACCCCCGATGCAGTCGACAACTATGACCGAAAATTGTGTACTTGACAACAATATTGGTAACGAAGTTATCTTGAGTCAAAATTCATTACACGTTGATGACGCAAGGACGGCGAACGACGCGGCTATGCAACACCAACCGCAATTGATTGAAGCTGTTTCAATAATAAGCCGACAATACCCGCATTAATGCAGCAAATTCATGACCTTAAAGTACAAATCGGCATATCGGAGAAAGCAAGGGCAACGGCGGAGGCTAATTCGTGGCAGTATTATTGTAACGAACAGTACTGGCAAAGACAAGTTTTTTAAGTACGTACTAATTCGTACGTACTTAAAAAACACGTAAAACTGTAATTTTAAGCAAACATCTAGAGATGCACGCTTAAACCACTATTACTCGATAACCAATTGATCTAGCTCATTGAAATTTGGTACACTAGTAAAACAGTCATTTTCTTTTGCTGTATACACTTTTTTCAATTTCTTGTGAATACTTTAAATCCTATGGATACATTATCTTTCGCAAATTACAAGCCATCGTTCTAAAACTTTATACACGTATAACATATAAATTAAAGACCCACGGTCTTAATTGAGTTAAATAAAAATCTACAGAAGCGTAAAGATTTGCCATTTTCAATTTCTGAAAAGTGACCGGAAACGTTTCACTTAAGTACCCTGGGCGCAATCGATCTCAAATTCAGCATGCAAATGGACTAACTGTGAAAAATGTTTTGTATTCAATAGAAGATATAAACAATGATTGTTCTTCAGTAAATCAGAATCTAACCCACGAGGCGCCGCAGCTACAGTTGTTGCAGCAACAAATCGATGCAGAGTTGGGCAAAAAGTACTTAAAGTATTTGATACGCATATCGTACGTATCCTATACTTTAAGTACGCGGTATCATAAGTACTAAATACTTCGAGTACTGTACTCAACTTTGTTTTAGAATGATGTTTGAGAATATTTTGCCGGTACTCAAAGTGCTAGGCACTTCAAATACCAAGTACTTTAAGTACTTTGCCCAGCTCTGAATCGATGTATTAAAAACTGAAGTGGCAAAATCGGTAGCGAAGTATCGGAAGCGAAGGAGAAATTGGAAGCCGATAACCACCATCTGCAGGAACAGCTACAGCAAATGCAAGACGACAACGCACAGTATTCGTCGAATTACTCGTTGAATTCGAGATCATCTTGTACGTGCAAAAATATGGTGTTACTACAGTATACATATAACGAAATCGTCACTGGGTACAACACAGTGATGAAAGACACCCTCTCGCTACTCTATGCTCTATTTTGCTTTCCACTTTAGGGGATACTGGATGCGTTTTTAACTCCTTACTTACAATTTTTACGGCCGCGACTAGACAATTTCTTAGTTTCCATTTAAAATTATTAATATGCTACGTGTATGCTTCAAATCGTGCAGGACTGTAACATTGACATAAACTCTTCGATGAGCTGTCGAATTTTCATTAGCAACGTACAAGGAATTAAGAAAACCGAATATTACATTTTGCGAAAAAGCATGAATGTAATTGAGGATTGACTCATGCATGGCTTCACATCGTAGAATTATAGTCCTCTAAAATTTGAGGCATATGCGTAGAATATTAAATATGTAAAGTCGATTGTACGAAATCGCCTCCTTTCGACTACGTTTCGTGATACTGACCACCGAAGCTCCTTAATGGATGTATTAAAAATGTACTGTTATAAATCGAGATCAATAGAAAGTATTTATGAACGGTACACTGACACAGAGATTGGTAGTGTCGTGTATATGACATGTGTATATATTTCTAGATCACAGAAGGGTCTCACGATCTTACCACGGTGGTCGCCGCTATCACGGTGATGGTCAACGAGGCGGACAGCAAAATAATCAACGGGGATACAAATGCAATCAACGTGGAGAGTATCCTCACTTGAATCGGGGAGGAGGTGGCGGCGGCAGCGAAAACTTTTACTTTTATACCGTTAAACAATAGTTGATTTGAGCCTTTATGCAACGAGATCGTTAAAAGTTAGACACAACATGTAATGTTTGTCGGAATTTATTATAAATGTTTTATATCGTTGTTACATATTAATTATTACTTAAAAAAAGCACGCGCGGAACGACGAATTTTTTTTCTAATCACAGACACCAGACAACACAACAACGCAGAATAAAGCGTGTCGTAGGTATAGAAACGAGAAGACTTTCTTTGGCAAAACGGTGGGAAGCGGCAGTGCCCGTACGCCAGGCATCTTCTCGGTCCATTATCTCGGCGCTCTCGACGTCCTCGGTCGGGGCCGGAAGTTGCGCTCGAGGGCTGAACGAGCCGGGCTGGAGCGAGCCTCCAAAACTCGGCGATATTGGCGGGTAGTAAAACCGCGGAGTGACGTAGCCAATCGTCAATCTATGCACAGTCGGTCGAAAAAAACTATCTTATTGGCGATTATAAATATAAAAATAGACGTCACGGGCAATCAATGGCATGGCCCCCCACGATTTCTTTGACAATTCGCTCGTGCGCGACCAGCCGCTTTTCTGTGAACTGTTTTCGAAAAGGAACTACGATAATTATTTAAAAGATTAATAGCCCCAGGTTGATCGTTATATAGAATATACTCACAGCGTCTCCGCGACACAAAATTATTTTCTAGAACTGGAGTAATCCGTCCGTCCTGTTGTTCTTGGAGTAAATGCCGTAGCTCGCCATTGCGTACCTCGGCAATTGCCCTCTCAGATTCCGATTGTCGAAGGGTTTGACGTAATCCTTCCAGCTCATGCATCAAAAACTGAACCTCCGGCTCGACCTCAAATATCCGAATAGGAAGTCTCGGCTTTTCAGATTTTTCTTCCGCGTTTTCCATTTATACTGATATACTGATTTACACTGATATATAAATCGAATAATCTATGTTAATATGATAATTCACGTAACAAAAAGACCCACCCAAAATCTTATTGCCTGATTTGAAACTCACTTAAATCGTGTGACAATTTAACGTTCGTAAGCATTACCCAGATGACTAATAAAACAACGAAAATCCGTATAATCAATTACATCGGATCGATTTCACAGTTTATAATTTTATTAATATACGAAGACGATTAGGGAACGTTAAAAATGTAAAGTATAATTTTTTTTATACAACGATATACAGTCAAACAGTAATTAACCTTTTCTAAATCTAAGCAATGGAAATATAGCCAGCAAAATAGGGGTTACGTAATCGTATTGTATAGCTGGGGAGTGGCGAGATTACTCTGCCTTGTAAACAGTAAAAAAGTCTACGAAAATACCTTTCCCGTACAATTTCGGGAATCGACTTTTGAGGATATTTGTTCGATTCATCAATAACTTAAAAGGTCATGATATTTGTGACCGGTCAGTTTTTCGGGAACAAAAATTCTTTCCGGAAGTTTAATCGCGTTAGAAAAAATTATATGCACTACTGTACATATTTTGGAAGTGGAAAAAACTCAGCTTCCAAGGACACATGGAAACCTAGTGGTTTCTTCAGGAGAAAATATTTAATTGACACACTTTTTCGACACAACAACCGGGTCACTCCCAATATATCGGTTACAATTTCCTCCGATATTTCTCTCAATTTTTCTCTCGATATTCTTCGATTAGCCTTGGTCGTTAAAATTCCGTAATCGGTCCAAATTATATCCTGGATATTGGATTATTGTTTCGTATTCTCCGGGAAGGAGTCTCACAGTCGAATAGCCGATTTCACAGTTGAATAGCCGAGTCGTCGTAAAAAATTTCGAATATCGGATCTCAATCACACTCGCCTGTCACACACTCTAAATCGTCTCACGCCTTGGCTCGAAGTGAAGACAGCCTCGCTGCTTCCGGCTTCTTCTCCGATCTTAGGGTCGGTCGTCTACGGGAGCGACAGGTGTCGTAAATATTAATTGGCTGGTTCCGGGACTAGTCGACGATGTGCGTCGGGATTGATCCGTCGGCCCGTGCGAATATTCGTCGCGACGGAAGGCTCGTCGCGACATTCGGTGCGCGCACCCTCGGCATCGATTGGCGAATCGATCGCTGGGCAATCCTCGGCGTAGGGAGGTGGCGAATCCTTGCGGCGAGTCGAGGTAGTGTCCAGCTGACAGGCCTGGCGATGTTTACGGGGCTTGGGTTGTGTCCGGCTGCACGATTCACCTCGTCGGTTTATATTCGAATTTTCGAGCCGAGAGGGAATCGTCGGTGGTGTTTTTCGACGGTTGCAGTGGTTTTTCGCCGGCAATGGGACGTCCAGAGGGTTCTTCGTTCTTCGTTCTTCGTGCTTCGTTGAGTGAGTCGGGCTGGTGGGTGGAAGTTGGAGATTAGGGTACGTCGGGGGAAAGGGTTAACAAAAATACAAAAATAATACAGTTCGTCGCTTAATCGTTAATTCAAGTTATGTTTTTTTTAGGTGAGTGGTGGGCCTTCGGAGGCTAGGGAAGGGCTCGTGACGTGCCACGTCACAATATATGTATATATATATATATATATATTGTCTTCCCATTATCTTTTTTCTGACACAGATATTATGCTTAAACCGTGCGTTCCTTTTCGTTTCCTTCGAAATCGTACCGTCAACACGCAATCGCAAAAGGGGCTAAGGATGCTACCGATACCCAATTTCATTTACCTTGCTCCAGGAAATTTTGGTGAGGAACGCTTGAGACAACTAGTAATTTTCAACATATCGATACGTATACCCGTGAGTTGGGTACTCTCTATTCCGCCCCTCAAGCCGCAACGCATGCTCCCTTCTATTCTTCCCTTCTAGTCTACATCCCGCTCGATTAAAAATTTAGGTTAAAAAAAACCGGCGAACTTCTAAAATCCCGCGGACCGTCGTGCCCCGGTATTTCTCTATACCTATAGATACCGCTCCGTCACGCGTTCACCCCTCATGGGTATATCTATAGTCATAAGCGTCATCGCGTTCGCCCATCGCGGGTATATCTATATATCCTGTTTACGCTGTCGCCGCGTCCTGGGATATACCTATAACTATAAGCTCCTCGCGTTCGCGTACTGCCGGTATATCTGTATTGTTCAGCCTTATCGCCGCCTTGACAATAGTTCCCCGGATAGCGGTCCGACTCGGTATGCCGCGTGCCGAGTGACGTCACCGGCGGTACGCGATAGCGATGAGGTACGCGTATCAATAAATGTAATAATTTGCCAATGACGATTTCCCCATTAACAATGTAAATAATACCCCTGTTCTTTATATCATCGTAAAGCGCACGCTTCAGGCTTTCCTACGATGCCCCACGCGAGGGGATTTCCTTATGCTTAAGGAGCTTTATCTTTAGATCTAAGTAATCAATATTTCAACGGATCGATAACTCCCATTTCCCGTAATCGGGATATTATTTTCGCTCGTTAGACTCATCTTCCGAAATTAATTAGCCGTCCCCCTTTCGACCAAATAATTCGAGGGTCGACATTATAAATTCCCCTTTCTTTTCTCTACCGCTCCATATATTTTTGTTTTCGCTCCTCCTGGGGACTCGGCAGTTATCCCCGATTTTCTGCCAAAACTTAGGCTTCACGTAATTTATAATATTACGAAATAATTATTTTTGTTAACTATTTTTGTATTAACCAAGTCGACTTATATATAAAAAAAATCCTCGTTTTCAACTCTTCATGTTACATAGCATTGTATCGATTCTGTGAAGGGGGAGAGGTAAGCTGGCCGAATCTTTATCATAATCGCGACGCGAATTTCGCGAGTTGAACACGCGCGCACTGATTTCGGGAACGCGAGCCTCTCTCTGAGGTCCGCGCTCGCTAATTTAGTCCGGCCAGCTCGCCTCATACGCTGCCTTACACGCCCAACGCTGACTGTACCTGGAAAGCCATTAAATCACATACGACTACTACTCTGGATTCTTACTCGGCTTTACCCTCGGACCATTCTCGGCGTACACAACCGCACTTTTCAGTGCTATTCAACGTATCAAACTCTCG
>JAPYZD010006747.1:0-10563 GCA_030522725.1 Ichneumoninae sp. B BG-2022a | reverse complement strand
TGTTAATAACATTTTGCAATTATTATTATGCAAAATTAATCTTCTCAGTACCTTTAGTATACATGATTTTTTTTCAGATTTTTACACCATCAAGAAGTATTTGCAATTTTCTCTTATTGTTGTCGAACTTATGCAAAATCAGCGCACAGCGAGACTCCCTCCTTAATAAAACCGATTAAGTCCGGGTACGAATTTTTAGATATAGAATTTTTTTTAAATTGCAGCGCGAACAAAAGATTGGACGACTGCAGACAGAAGTTTAGAAATGAAAATAATATAAAAGAGAAATACAACCGGTTTTTCAAGTCCCGGGGACCCTTGGGGGGCCGGATTGAGAGGAACCAGACTGCATTGGCGGGGGCTCTCTTGAATGTCGGCGAGGCTTCGTTCGCGAATCAAAGAGTGAAGATAGCAAACGCAGCGTTTACATTTAAAACGATCGATAGACGGTTCCGCTATAGAAATCTAACACCGCACGACAATAATGAGCTCGGCAACAAGGCCGACGATGACGATCTTTGTTCCAGCGCACGCAATCTGCGAGCACGGTCCGTAGCGATACAACGGGGAAATATCGAGACTGGATGATAATAATAAACACGAGTCCCTGCGGTATTATATTCATCCAAAATCCCATATTGTTTACACGAAAATTGTTCTTGTTAATAATTTCCCACCCAGACTGTCGGTCAAGATAAATGTCGGCGATTTATTCATTAGACTTAAATCCCGATAGTCTCAATAAATAAATGATCAGTTTTGTCGACAGAATCACAAAAATTGCAATTAAAATCAATAAAAATATATTGTATATTGTTTGTATGGAATTCTTCTCGTAAATAATTTTCTGCTCAGAATATCATCCAAGATAAATATCCCGGCGATTTATTCATTCGGTTCAAATCCCGATAATCCAAATACATAAATTAACATTTTTATCGACGACAAAGCCCCAAAATTTTCATAAAAAATAAAAATCATCTGTATGAGAGATTTTCGAAATAATTCGTACACTCATTGGACGACAATAATCCCTCGCGAATAATGTGGGAAATGTTCCCGTCTTGAGGTAAGGATAAACATGTACCACGTGTGACATATGAGTGCAGGAGAGACAGTTTCATTTTTCGAATGAATGCCATGTAAAAATGTTTGCCATTTGGGGTAAAAGCGAAGTACCATTGGGTGCGGTATTCAATTTTACACCCGCTAACACTTAGCTTTTTCGCAAAACGTCTACGATCTCCGAATGACATTTATTACAGTTTTGATTGCCGTCTGAGACCGTTTCATCTCGCCTTAAGGTGATGTGAAACACCCTACCTCCGGCCCGACCAACAAAAACTAGATCTTGAAAATCGGTCTTTTTACACACACTGTAAAAATAAGTTGTAAATTTAATGTACTGGAACTTGACATTTACCAACATTCCTTACATTAATTGAACCTTAATGTAATTTGCTTGTAAAAAAAAGTACCAGATATTAAAATTACAAATCTTTTGCATGAAATTTACAAACATTTTTATGAAAAATACTAATTTGTCTGTAAAATTGCAACGCACATGTGATTGAAATTTCATAAACAGTTTATGTAAAAAAAGCTTCCAATACTGTTCGTTAATTTTCAAACAAAATTTCTTAACAGTGCAGCGCTTACGGCAGAGATGGCGAAATGGATCTTCAAATCGAGAATTAACATACTTAGATCAAAGATAGAGAAAAAATATAAAGTACTGCGGACTCGCGAATCAATCAGGAATTGATGCGCAACAAAAAAATTTAAGTCACCCGACTAACGTTCTATAGAATCAATTTTTATGTCATATAATAGACGCTGATGTCGACATAGCTACTTTAATAATAATTCGATCTATCCTTCGGGAAATTCGTCTCATATCTAAACTCGTTCAACGGTATTTATAATTTATTATGTAATCAATCCATAGATATTCAGCACGAAGTTCCCCGCCGCTGCCTCATCGTCACACCGATCACAGCTCGAATTACCGGCGAATAATATCGTGACCCGCGAACGATGGAATTTCTTCTGGCATCGAGGGAATGCGAAGTGTGCGCCGCCCTCGTTCCAGATCGATCATCCGACACCGCTTTATCTATATGAACTGCGTCGCATTAATGGGAAATCCGCGGTTCCAGCGTTTTTGACGGCAATACACTGTAGCGCGAGCACGCGGTATCCGCCGTGCCCGAACCGGCGCCGCCGCCACTCCGCGCTATTGCCTTCGTAACGTAACGCCGGTCGCCGAATCGGCCCTTTTTAACGCTAATTAAATCGACGGTAAGAAAGGAATTTTTTCATTTCGTTAGGAGTATTCCGTGAGTCGGTTGTGTGTGCTGGATAGCGGGGGGGGGGGGGGGGCCGGGGGCCCCGCCGCGCAAAAAAAACTGTGGAGGACGAGGCTCGGATAGCCGGCGAGCCTGAAAAACCTGTCGCGTGTCGTTACGTTCGTTCGACGCTAGCAGCAGCAGCCGCGCGACGCCAGTTCGCTACAGCTATACTCGCGGGGGCTTTTCGATACTTCCCATACTATATATTTCGCTATATATATTTATGTCTATATGTATATATATAGGCGCTGTAATATTGTAGCATGCAGAGAGGTAGGTAAGCTTACACACGCGAGGTCGCCGGTTCGAGGAACGACGGGACGCCGGCCAGCTTGCTGTAGTGTTGTTTTCCAGCAGCACACCATCGCAAAACGGGCGAGCGCGCGCCCGTCTCGCTCGCTGTGCCGGTGACTCGACTGTGTAAATTTACGCTGCGCATGCGCGCGCGCACACCTCCCGAGGCATTGTGGACGCCTCGCTAGACCGAAAAATCGGGCGTTGAAACTTTTCGAAAACTATGAAAATTGTTTCTCTCGGATCGACGATCGTTGCTATAATCGCATCGAGAGACGTCGCTTTCGGAAAATGGACACTTATTAAGTCGTGTTTGCCCAACTGACGATTTGACGATCAATGTGTTTACGCGCGTATTACAAAAGCCCAGACCGTAATGTTATGGTCTGGGCTTGTGTAAGTAAACGGAATTGAAATTTTGATAGAGCGACAGATGTGCTATTGTCTTTCCTCATTGACAAATTTGTAACCTTGCTTACATGGGTTCTCGCGATTGTCAGTTTTGAAATCATTAAACTTCGTAAAGTGACTTAAGTCTGTAAATATTCTTTTTTGGGAAGGAATAAAAATGAAATTTGACGGGAAATAAGTTTCGTGTAAAGTGATAGAAAAATATAAATCTATCGAATTCTAAAAAAAAAAAAAATGTTTAGTCATTGACGATGTTGGTATTAAAGACGCGCCATGCCATATTACCACATCGGGAGATAGCGGGTGTAGTATAGAATATCGAAAGCGTTCAAAAATTAATGTCCTCGAGCCTGCGTGACACACGTGTCGTGTTTCACAGATAAAAATAACGTCTCGCGATGTTCAGCATTTGCGAGTTACAATTTCAAACGTTGAAAAAAACATAATAATAATAATAATAATAATAATACACGAGAAAAAAATTGTTTTATTATCGGGCCAAATCGTCTTATGAAAGTCAAAGGAGTGTTTATACCGAGCTCGTACGAATCCTGCATGAGCCTGCAGGTCTCTGGTAAAGCGATATGTCTCGACAGAATATTAATTAATAATACACGAGAAAAATGTATACAAGGTTTAAGCCTAAATTATTTTCTATCGTTGCAAGTTGTTAAAAGACCGACGATAGAGTGTCCGAAAGTTGGGAGAAGTGTTACTGCAGACGCGACCCAATAATCGGACAGTTCGAAGGATTTAGGTCAGCCAGCTTTCTACGTAGCTTATATTCAATATTGCTTCACGGAAATATAATCGTTTTCAATGATTCAATTAATGAATGGCAAAGAAATTTTTTTTCTTCTGGAAATTGACAGTTCTTATTTTCTTCCATACATAGGTTATTTTGAGTTATTTTGACGAAAAAAAAAAAAAAAATGTTCTCCACCAATTAAAAACTGCTAAAATCTAGGGATGTTCTCAACCGTCCGAGCATTGGTACCTCAGTTGTCATCGTTATATTTTGGAGAGGTCGAGTGAAAGTCCGGAGTCTCGAGGATCTAAGGCTACGGTCGCGCGTGGTAGCCCCGAAAGTCGGTACCCAAGCGCGAGCGTAGCTATAAAGCCGTTCCCGTAATACAGGGTGGCTCGAACGAAGAGGACGCGCGCTGCCGCCTGGGAAGCTACGAGAAGCATCAGGTTGCATGGAATTCGCCAAGTGTCGCCACGTTCGACGCGCGTATGCCTGCGCGTGCACTGGATTATGGTCCAGGAGCGGTAGCGGCCACGGCAGCCCGGCTATATGTATACAGCATGATATACAAGCGCGTCGGATTCTGGACATGCGCGTTAACCCGCGGCGCTCGTGGCGACCGGCTTGTTGCTGCCGGTTTTCCTCGTCCTCGTGGGCACGCGCGTAACATATAAAATAAACTCGAAAAAAAATCGTCGACCCTCGAGAGCTCCTTAGGACCGCACGAAACGCGAGCCGCGGATTCAAAAGAAGAAAAAAAAAAGATGGAAGATGGTACTAACCGAAAAGCGGTAGGCGCGTCGTTGAGCCGGTCTGCGATGATCCTCGAATCGTTGGAAAGAAAAAACCCGACGATTTCCGATCTCCGCTTTGTCTCCTCGACGAATGCAACTTCAGACGATTATCTATCTTTTTTTCCGGCAGTGATACACTGTTTGGATTTTCGCGCACACGCGCACACACCCACACAAAGAAACACACGTCACACACTGGTTTTAGCACTGAAGAGTCGTCAAATCGCGCGCGCGCTCCTCGTTCGTGAGACAATTTTCGTTGCCCCCGACAAACAAAAGAAAAGAAAAAACGTTTTGTCGGAATCCGAATCTTGACACCGGCGGACTGGCCACGGGTTTCTGGGACTCGTTGACAGCACGGTCGATGAGAGCGAATCGTTGAGGTTACAGACCGAGCGGGGGGGAAAGAAATATAAAATAATACGGGAATATACGTGAACACGCGCTCGGAGCCGTAATACGTGCGACGCGTCGCTAGACCTCGTGACGAACTGCTGCGGCCGGTCTTTCTGAGAGTCGTGAGGACTATCGCGCGCGCTGCTGCTGCGTCGCGGTGAGACACACGAACGAGCGTCGGTCTGGTGTGTATACGTACGAGGCGAAGAGCGGCGTGGACACGAGCGGTGTGTTGGGCGAGGGACGCGAGCGCGGCGCACCACTGACAACTGATTATTCGAGGTTATGAACGAAGCGGCAGGACGCCACGCCACTCGAGTCGGAACGCACACACGCCTTTGTCACCGACAACGAAATAAAAGCGTAACGAAACACCCGAAATGTAAAGATACAAATAAACAAAACAATAATTTGTATCTTTACCCGAAATGTAAAGATACAAATAAACAATACACGCGACGTCGCCGGTGAGACGAAATGTATAATATTGTGTGTAATATCGCGGACGGGTCGATGACAGTCTCGAAACTGGCACGCACACCAACGGTAGAAAAAAATAAAAATAAAATACACAACCGACGCGCACACTAGCGAACGTTGCGAGACTCTTGCCGGCTCTACGGCTGACGAACCAACAAGTGCTTGCAAATTAGATTCACGACGGGTTATTTCCAAAGAATTTCACCGCGAAAATTCGGACTCGAGAACCGTTGGGAGAGAAATATTATACATAAAAGAGCGCCGTTCAATGAGGTAGAATTAAAAATAAAGAAGTCGGTGGCGAACGACTAAAAGTACGCGTAATAGATCCGGTTAAGTTGTAGGAACGCAACGGGTAGAGCGACGCTAAAACTTCGCCACGAGTCGCGGCAATCGGGTAGCGGAGGGGGGGAAGGGGAGCGAGAGGGGCCTCGAGCCGTTGAGTCTGTTGCCGAGGGGCGAGGGGAAACAGCGAAGAAACGAAGTGGAAGCGAGGGAAGGGGTCGAACGTCGAACAGAGACGAGTCGTCGCGAATGGCGTCTGCGGCGGGGCAACGGGGCAGGGGGAGAGGGGGAAGAACGCTCGCCGGTCGCTCGGTGGGGGCGGCGAGCGAGGGGAATGGCGGCAGAGTCGACCGTTTGACTGCGGCTGGTATGATCGGGCCGGTGGAGGGGAGAGACGACGCTCGGCACTCCGCAATGATCCTCGAACGTCGGAACGACCGCGAGTGACGAAGAAACAACGAATTCCGTATGGCTCGAAGAAAGGTGAGCGAGCGAGAGGGAAGCAACGGCCACGCTGCCGAGGGACTGCGAGAGAAGGTAAGACAGCTGTATGCTTTGATATAGCGTGCGGAGCGCGCCCGAACCACCAGTTCATACACACCGAGCTTTCGTCTACCTTCGGCAACGACTCGGCCAATATCGTGGCTCCTTCCCCCCCACGTCCGTTATGCGTAAGCCGCCCAACGTACGTGTAATACGTGTACGTACGCTGTGCCGGCTATAGAGCGATGCGTTGTTCGCGGAGAATCAGCGCCTCGCTCGACGAGTTTGTTGCCTTCGAAGGTAAGTATGTGTGCGCGAACGTTCCCGCGTGGCCTAGCCGATCTTCCGTGTCACGAAGAAAGTTCGATCTCCTCCGCACATTATTTTTCGATAACTTTGTCCGCTCTTTAGCGAGATTTTTTTCGAGGTCTCTCGGACACTTTAAAATTCAAATTTACAAACGACCGATTTGGAGGTCGACACGTGGATGAAGCGTCAGTTTTCGATGTGGAAAGTCTCGAGCGGGGTACATGGGGCGTTTCGTGCGAAATCAGACGGACGGCTTAAACAAAAATAGGATTCAATAATTTTCAGATTTCATAGTAAATATATAAATATAGATACAAATGTTTTGAGTCACGATTTCGAACAAAAATCGTTTTTGTGCTTATCTTTCGTGTCACGAAGAAAGTTCGACCTCCTCCACACATTATTTTTCGACGATTTTGTTTGAGCTTTACTGATTTTTTTTTCAAGGTCTCGTACTACTTTAAAATGATTTTACTTTACAACCTACACATTTGAAGGTCGACACGTGGACGAAGGTTTAGTTTTCCGTGTATAAACTCTTGTGCGACGTATACGGGGCGTTTCGTGCTGACGACTTAAAATCAGAATGACGACTTAAAAAAAACGATCTAATCATGTTCAGATTCCACGTTAAATATATACCTATATAGACAGGTAAAAGCTTTCTGTAAGCCCCGTCTAACAACACTCGAAGTTAGACATAAATGCTTAAGTCACGACTTCGAAAAACAATAACATTTTTTTTTCCTCTCTATCGGCGTACGATAATCTTTCGATGCGGGAATAAAAATGCTTTATCGTCGAGTCCTTCGTTGATGAAGTATAGTGTAACACGGTCTCACGAGCACGCACAGGGAAAGTCGTCAGGCATAACGAAAAGGATACGTCAGCCCAGACGAGATGGTTGCTGGAAAGGGAAAACAAAAATGAAAGCGTACGAGAATAAGAGAGATGCCGGAGAAAGACCTTGCCTGCACTGTGGTGTATATACATATAGATATAGCTTACCTCTGCATCGGGTTGAGCGACGCCTTTGTGTCGGGGCCCCGGCTCCCAACTCCCGGCCGCAGGAGGAAGCAACGCTACGGTCGGGAATCATGGGCGCCGCCAGGTGAGGGCTGCCCGGCATAGTTTACGTCTGTACTTTCCGTACGTGATACAGCGAACTCGAAAATGGTACTCATGAATGTTCCTGCAACCAACTTTAAAAAAAAGAAAAAAAAATACGACTACATAGTACTGTAGAGTACTACATTGTAGCACCCCTTAGCCGGCGAACTTGGATTTTCAATGTACATTGGAAATTCTATTACAAGGGGACCGAATGGGGCCATCGGTCTCGCTCGCGGGTAGCATGTGGGAAAGTCTTACAAGCTCGGCACCTGCTTCGCCATTCCGCAAGCGTTCTTTCGACCTTGATGCAAAAGTTTTTGCACTTTATTATTATTTAGATGTAGATGTGGATAGATAGATTTTGCCGTGGAATTTGCTCCAGTTTGTATTCCGTCTTGTGGGCGTTTGTATCCCGGCGGCATTCCTATCGGAATTTCAGTTCTTCTAGATGATATGGGGTATCTTTTACGCCAGATTGTTTAGCTTACTATTTGAATTAAACGACTGTATTACGTTCGCTCAACTTTCGTTTAATGTTATAGACATTTGTTCGAGTGATACAAACTTCAGAAAATAGTACTCGCTAAAAGTTAATGAAAGTACGTAATAATAGTAATAATAATAGTAGTAGCAGTAAAAGAGATTTATTGCCAAAGTTAATATTTACAGTTGTCTTCTTATAAATTTTATATCTAATGCTAATTATACCCCTTGGCAAAGGGCCATCGACTTGGGTCCTTCAGCCATAATAATAATAATAATAATAATAATAATAATAATAATAATAATATAATAATAATAATAATAATAATAATAATAATAATAATAATAATAATAATAATAATAATAATAATAATAATAATAATAATAATAATAATAATAATTTTACAGACAAGATTTGCCGATACAGAGCTACGCTGAGGTCGGGAACTCCTCGCAGATCTTTCTCGCCGATGAACTTTTCCGATCACGAAATTCTTGGGCAACGAAGTTGCTTGAAATTTAACGACATTTCTCGTACTTCGGAAGCGCGTGTCGTCGAAAGTGGGTTAAACTTTTGGCACATGTGGGTAATATACCAGCAAACCGGTCTAGTGCGGTAGGGTTTTGTACCCTAAAGTTCTCTTAGAAAATTCGCCTTGGGACTCTATTATGTAACTTTTGTCACCGCCTATAGGGATGATACATTCGCACAGTGAACACACGGCAGCGAACCATGTTAACCAGACGCTCGTCTCCCGCCAACACGTACCCGGTCGGCAACGAAACTGTCATTGATTTTTTCTAACCGGCAAAAGCAAATTCTTACATGACGTGGATATCGATTCAGCCTCGTGCAAGAATTTGCTTTCGACCAACCGAGGTCGGCATTGTTCAAAAAAATAAATGATTATTTTATTTATCTTTATTTGTTGAATTATTACTAGTTCGCACACAATTAAAAGACAATAGTAAAACCAACATATAATTAAAAATGCCAAGACGCAGGAATAACGTCGTATACAAAACCGAACTTAACTTACACTGGATAAAACTTATAATATTATCTTTTACATTTATTATTTTTAAAAATTATTTTTCTTTGTTACCAGCGAGCTGGCCTCAATTACAGGACGGCAGGTTACCAACGATACACACAAGAATAGTTGAGATGAACCACAATGCAATAACCATTTCCTCCCAATGATACGTTAAATTGATCGAAAGCATTTTTTAATAACACTACCGACGCAGTGCAAACAGATTCGTATAATTGAAAAGATAACACACAAGATAAGCCTAAGGTAAAAAAAAGCGCGACGAATTAAAGTTTTTATTACCCACCAAGCCATTTCACGTGCTCTCGAGAGATACGTAAGGATTGCGAGTTATGAAACATGAATCTTCTATGGAAGATAACATAGAGTATTCTTCGTACTGCGTAAGCAGCCACTGACTGTGTGCACTGTCGTCGAATATGGCGATGAAACGTGAGTGTATGTGGCTATGCGAAGCAACGGCGCACTGTGCTCGAGCGAGCGCTATCGCGAGGAAGGCGAAGAGCGGGCGAGCCGCAGGATTCGCTAGCGGAGAGCGGTGGAAGAAAATGGAAGGAAGGCAAGAGAGGGAGGAGATCAGCCGGCTGCCCCCTTTTCGCGGAAGTCCCGTCGAGGGGGCCCCGCAGCTACGTTTTAAAAAATGTAAGGTCGAGGCGGCGGCGACAACGACGCCTGCTGGCTGAAAGGGAGAAACGACGAGCGACGCGCGGCGAGAGGGGAGTCGAACCTTTCGACGCGCAGTTTCGCGCGGGAAAGGGAAAGGGCAGACCGTTCTCGTTGTCTTTGTCTTTCTTATTTCACTTTCGGTTTCTCATTGTTTCGTTCTCCGTTCCTCGCCCTCCGACGCCGAGCGGCATTCGGCGAGATCGCCGAGCGTGCGTCCGCCGCGAATGATCTCACTGTCTGCCGACGGGTGACTTTAGTACGGCGATGATTGAATAATTGGGAAAAATTTTCGTTCGTCGACTTTTTTGCTCACTGACTGTGGACATTTCTCGCATGCTTCTTTTGAGCTTATACGGTCATATATGTTGTAATGATGGTCACATGTCTGTTCGTTCAGACGTCTCAGACCAGATTGTTTTGCATGACGATCGATCTTGCATCGACAGTTATATATTCGTTACAATATGTATATAAACTTTTTATATATTTGAAATTAATATCTCTTTACAGTGGTGAATATGGCACGGTCGATATATCATTGATTTATAGGGGAGGACCATATTACCCACTTTTACCCTTTTTAAATCGAAAAAGGCTACATTGGCTTCGGTATGACTTTAGTACGGCGATGATTGAATAATTGGGAAAAATTTTCGTTCGTCGACTTTTTTGCTCACTGACTGTGGACATTTCTC
>JAPYZD010006745.1:0-13222 GCA_030522725.1 Ichneumoninae sp. B BG-2022a | reverse complement strand
ACGTATGAATTTTTTCAGAATTTTATCTAATACTTGAAAATTACGATTTTAAACAAATTTTAACATAAAGGAAACGATTAACATTTTGGGATCATTATTATGGACGAACAATCTTATCAGCATCTTCCATATGCTTGATTTATTTCAGATTTTTATCCGATCAAGAAGTGTTTGTAATTCTCTTTTATTCCTCTCAAACTTAGGAGGCGTCAGTCATTACGGTAGTACTACCTTAAATTCACGACCGCAAAGACGCGTTATTCTGTTTCCGCCAGCTAATGTAATAATACGGCGCTTTTTTTCTTTTCTTGCCGAATTTTTTTTTTTTTTTTTAGTTGCTATCGGTTGGATCTTCGACTCTATCGTTGGTAATCTAAAAAATATTGTCGCGAATTATCGGCGGGAAGTCATCAGGAGCGGCACAAAGGGTTTTTCGACACGGGAGGGGGAAAAGCCATCGAGGACGTTATAGAAAATTCAATAGAAACTCTCGATCGATTTAACGCGCGATAAACATTTCAACAGCGAGAGGTCCCCCGGTGTGGGCCAACACCGCGTCCTCGCAGCACACAGGTCGCTTCGTTCCCCCCTCTCTCTTTCCTTCCTCTCTGCTGCTACCCCTTCGTTCGCATTTTTTTTTATCCCATCACACCGCGAACCCTCTCGCTCCTCGAGGCTTTCGCGCGCGTGCCACAGGCCATCGCCACCGACGCCCGCCGGAGCCAATGCCGAGTGCATTTAGATTGAAAACTGAATTTTACATTCCCCGATGTTTGGCAATAAATATCGATTTTTTTTCCTCTCTCGTTACTCACCGCAACACACCGAGCACAAGAGCCCTCCCCTGTCCTCCTCTCCGCACCTTTTTTATCTTGGCCTGAAAGACTTTTCCTCTATAACTTCCAGACGGAGAGAGAAAACGCTCTCTGCGCACGACCCGCGCGTTTCCAAAAAAAAAGCTCGAAGGGGAAAAAAAATTTTTCGATCGAGATCCAAAGTAGAAAAGCGAGCTTAAAGTTTTTTTTGTGAATAACTCGACCGCTAAATTAATCATGTGCGTAAATTAGGTAGGGTAGCAAAAATAAAATCGATGATATAAACTATCTTTGTTCCAGATCCGAAGTGGAAAATCGAGCTTAAAGTTTTTTCGTCAGCCACTCGACCGATAAACTACCAATTAATCAAGTGCGTAAGTTCGGTACGGTATAAAAAAAAATTGATGATATAAACAATGTTTGTTCCAGATCCGATGTGGAAAATCTAGCTTAAAGTTTTTTCGTCATCCACTCGACCGATAAACTACCAATTAATCAAGAGCGTAAATTCGGTAGGGTATTAAAAAAAATTGATGATATAAACAATGTTTGTTCCAGATCCGAAGTGGAAAATCTAGCTTAAAGTTTTTTCGTCATCCACTCGACCGATAAACTAATAATTAATCAAGTGCGTAAATTCGGTGGGGTATAAAAAGGGAAAATAGAAGATCGGACAATGCGTTATCCGTCGAGAGCGTGTTTTATAAGCGCGGCCTTATATCATCGTCGAGTTGTCGAGCGTGCCCGTTCCACCCTCGTCGTTCTCGTCGTGCCCCACAGGGTTGATGCCAGTCGGATGGAGGGGCTCCGAGCAGGAAGAACGAGGACGAGAGGGGGTTATACGAACGCAGCCACGCCACTTCGTCCCTGCACCCCGACGCAATCTCATTACCGAGGGATGCACTCACCGTGTATTAATGCCGAAAGGAATTAACTTTCGACGTTACGGGATCAAATGTTATTAACTTTATATTGCTTCGCGGAAAAGGTGGTTGCTGATGCGGCGCTCATGGACAGCAGCGGCAGACAACTACCCTCGTACCGCCGTTGAAATAACGCGATGCGCCGCTGGTACACGTGCACACACACATCGCCGACCGATGTACACTGGACGCACACACCGGCGTCATCCCTTGGCACGTCCACGTGCATACACTTCTCGACGCCACGAGAGTGGAGCGTCAGCTGGGCTCTCGTCGCTTTAATTTTGTTTGGGCAAACCAATGGCTCCGCGCTTCGCCTCATTATTCGATGATTAAAAACCATTACTCATCGGCCACGCAAAAGTTCCAGGAGCCGGCCCTACCGACGAACTTTGACATTTTTTTTTTTTAATTAATTTTTTTCCGATTCCTGTATTTGTTAAATATTAATCAATCGGGTCAAGCAAATGCGCTAACTTGACCCTGAACCACTGAAAATTTCACCTCGTTAGTCTTAAATTGTAATCCCCGAAATAAGAATTAGCATTTTCGAATTTGATATCATCTGTTGAATAATGGGAAGTAAAATATTTAAGTTTTTTTTGTGATTTAATTTTGTTTGGGCGAACCGATGGCTTCGCGGTGCGCCTCATTATTCGATGATTAAAAACCATTACTTATCGGCTACGCAAAAGTTCCAAGAGCCAACCCTACCGACGAACTTTGAAATTTGTTTTATTAATTTTTTTCCGATTCCTGTATTCGTTAAATATTAATCAATCGGGTCAAGCAAATGCGCTAACTTGAACCCGAACCACGAAAAATTTCACTTCGTTACAATCTTAGATTGTAATCCTTGTAACAGGAATTAATTAAATTTAAATTAGCATTTTCAAATTTCTTATCATCTGTTGAATAATGGGATGTAAAATATTGAACTTTTTTTTGTGATTTAATTTTGTTTAGGCGAGCCAATGGCTCCGCGCTTCGCCTCATAATTCGATGATTAAAAACCATTACTCATCGGCCGCGCAAAAGTTCCAAGAACCGACCTTTGAAATTTTGTTGATTAATTCATTTTTCCACTTCCAGTATTTATAAAATATTGGGTCAATCAATGAATCGGGTCACGCAAACGTGTTAACTTGACCCTGAACTCCTAAAAATTCTGTCTCCTTAGCCACATTACAATCCTTCCAACAAGAATTAATCAAACTCGTATTTGCATTTTCCAATTTCTTATCATCTTTTGAATAATGCCATGTAAAATATCGTGTTTTTTTGTGATGTCATTTTGGTAAATTTATAACGCGTAATTTGCAATGTAGACCCTATGAAAGATAAGAAAATTTCTTTTCAGTAGCTACTGCTTAACGAGATACATTATGGGATAAAAAAAATCGCGGAAAGTTCGTATCTGATCCACGTTTCGCTCATTCGACTCGTGGAAGGGTTGGGGCGAGTATTAAAGGTTTACCGGACTGCTTATACGGTATCGGAGTGTCGTTTGACGCGGCCAGCCGCCCGCGGGGAGGAGAAAAGATTCGCGAAGGATGGAAAAGCAGGATCCTCGAACGAGCGAGTGCACGGAGATCCATTTCACGCAGGAACGAGTCCCTCCATCGTTGCTTCAGCTGGATGGAAAAACGCTCCCGCACCCATCGATTTTCTTTATCTCGAGACTTCGTTTCTCCCTTCGCTGCAAATCGATTTTTCTCCTCTTTTTGCACGAAGATCGATACAATTGTCCCACTTCGTCTATACAAGTCCATAACGATCCTGCTCGGCGAGGAGGCTTTGCGTAATGCATCCTCTCTCGCGAGCGGCCAGATATTCACAGCACTCTCACTTGAGCTCCAGCTTCATTATATTTTTCATTACATCGAACAGCTGATCCACCTGATACCGATGATGAATGCCCTGCACAACAGGAGCATCGGCTCTGGCCCGAGTATCGATCTGCTGAATAACCGAACGATATAAAAAAATAAAAATACACAAAAAAAAAGCGAAATCCATAGAAATGAAAAAAAAAATAAAAAATACGTGCACTGCCAGGGGATCAGAGTGCTTTTTTCCGTACATCAAATTCGACGATGCCGCCGAGCAGTCGGGGCAAACGCGTGGTCGTAGCTCGGTTTCAAATAAAGTTAATTGGAAAACATTGTTCGAGCGAGGGGGGTGCGGAGGGGGGGGCGGCAGAAGAGGGTCCGCGCACGCGGGGAGTTTGTGTAGTTGGAGCGCGGGAGTGAGCGAGGCTCCGCGACGACGAGAGGATGGTATTATATAGAGTCGCGTTCCCGTTCGCTCGGCGAGAGGCGTCGCAGTCCGCGAGGGGGAGCCGCGCGGTGCGGCGAGGGAGGGGGAGGGGGGAGTGAGCGAGTTAGCGAAATTAATATTCCCTATCGTTTCGATCGGTTTGCGCGAACGAGTCGACGATCGAGTGGAGCGCGAGTTCGTCCCCGTAGCTCCGGGGGCAATTAATCCGAGATTATGCAAAAGCCCGTTCGCCAGTCGAGCGGGGAAATATTACAATACGCGAAAGAGGCTGCGGCGTTATTCGTCGGATGAACGGTCGCGTGGCTCTCTCTTCCGGGTTAATATGCAGCAGGGAGAGGATGTATATATATAGCATTCGCTTTAGAAAAAAGTTTTCATCGAAGACGCGTCTGGGACGTACAAGGCGTAGGGAAGAGCGGGGCATAATGGGACGGTGGATAAAAATGGGGCGGTCGGGCAAAACGGGCCGGACAATCCCGATGTATCAACAGGGCAAGATGCGCCATCCAAATATGATTGGAAACTTCCGTTTTGCTGTCTGTCCCGTTTTGCCCCACTGTCCCATTTTGCAAAATGGGACGGTGGGGCAAAATGGGGCCGTAGGGCAAAACGCCATATTCCAATAATTTTTGGATGGGACAATGGGGCAAAACTGGCCGGACAATCCGGATGTATCAACAGGGCAAGATGCGACATCCAAAAATGATTGGAAACTTGCGTTTTGTTCACTGTCCCAATTTGCCCCGCTCTACACTACCTGTGCGGTTCGAGAGAAAAATGCGTTTTTCTCTCAGGAAAATAAATTTGTCTATAATTTATTTTCCTGATATTTATAATATAATATTTTATATTATAATATAAATATAATTGTCCGGTTGGACCTAACGGGACGCTCTACCGAGCACTCTTCTTCCCTCCCGCGCAGCATAATCCAGGCTTAAGGGCAGGGTTTTCTGCATGAGCCTGATACGGTTCGCTAGACGGTCCATACTCGGATTTAGCAAAATAGGAACCACTGAGATGTAAGATCGATGGCAACAAAAACAACTTGCAAGTAACGAAATAAAATTTGGAGCAAAGTTGCTTTGGGGATTTTCTATTATTTAACAGATAAATCTCTGACCCCTCGGACATAAATCATATTCATTGGAGCGAAATACGTTTCAAGCTCCAGTAATTTTGTGATCGTTTGTCTATTTTTATTTATTTTTTATTACATTGATTCTGTTATACCATTTTTTAAATTTTTTGTCTTGTTCCGAAAAGTGACAAACTCATCTTCATTCCTTCCACGACTTCGGCGGGCGGGTACCCGTATTCGATTTCCGAGTAAATCCTTCAAATTTACAACTATCGGATGAGCTGTCGTTGGGGGTAATCTGGTACGTATCGTACGAGAGAAAACGAGCCCGTTGCCACCGTCTATGCTGTATAACGAGGTACGATCTCTCTCGCCTGCCCGATTTTCTGTGTTGCGAACTGTGTGCTTGTATGCCGTTTCTGCGGTGTTCCGAGCCCAGTGTGGTATCGCGCACGAGGAGGAAGGCCCCGCGGGTTCCCGACTGGCTCGGGCTGTGTGTGGTGCACACGGTACCAGCAGGCGGCAGCGCCGGGATCACCGGCTGACAGGTTCCTAATGGAACCCGTAAATACCGGCCCCGACCGCGAGTAGCTTATGTTTTTCAAATGAGATACCGAAAATTGAGTTTGAGAGTTTCGCGTGGTTGATGTGACTGGAGACCGTGGTCCTGTTGACGCTCGCGGATGCCCACGCACCCGTTATACGATCCGAAAGTCTGTAGAGCATTAAATAATTTATAATAATTTTCGCTGAAGTATCTTTTTATCGAGAGACGACGAGAGAGCCATGAAAATTATTGTGTTTATCGAATCGTCGTAGAAAAAAACGCGACCGGCAGCTATTGCTGCGTACTGGATGGACGTAATAATAAATGTTTAATGTTTTTCAGGTGCCGCTGATTCTGCGTGAAACGTTGCATCTTCGTCACCGAGGCTTCGATGTTAAATCCCTAAGCATCGTTCCCGATACCGCAGCACCCAAAATTCTACAACCTATTATTGTACGCTATTAGTGCCTATTTGAGTAAACAGTGTAGGGGAGAGCGGGGTAAAATGGGGCAACGGAGAAAAACGGGGTTTTTGGGCAAAACTAAATTTTCCAATCATTTTTGGATCTGTCAAGGTTGCAAAACTGGGCAGAAAAGCCTGATGTATCCGATAGGGCGCATTCGGGCATCCAAAAATTGTTGGAAAATGACGTTTTGCCCAAAACCCCGTTTTGTCTCGTTGTCCCATTTTGTCCCGCGCTACCCTATAATGAGTTTCGAACATTTTTCCGGTTCCGCTGCTTCCGGATCAAGGTCATTGGGACCGTCTTCGTTGCATGTTCGTCACCGAGGCTTGGAATGATAAATTCCGAAGCATCATTTCCGATACCGCAATACGCGAGATTCTATAACCTATTATTGTACGGTATTCGCGCTCATGTGAGCAAACAGTGTGTAAGAATAAGTGTCCAATATTTTGTAGATGCCACAACTTCCGCATCAAAGTCATTGGGACCGTTTTCATTGCATCTTCACCGTCACCGAAGCTTCGAATTTTTTTTTCCGAAGCATCGTTTCCGCTACCGCAGGACCCGAGGTTTCTAGACCCTATTATTGTACGCCATTGGCGATCGTTTGAGAAAACAGTGCGTAATAATAAATGTTCAATATTTTTCAGGCACTGCTGATTCTGCGTCAACGCCATTGGGACCGTCTTCGTTGCATTTTCGTCACAGAGGCTTGGAATGTTAAATTCCGAAGTATCGTTCCCGATACCGCAGCACACGAAGTTTCTATACGCTATCATTGCCCGCGTGATCAAACAGTGTATAATAGTAGATGTCCAATATTTTTCAGTCGCCGCTGATTCTGCGCCAACGTCATCGGGACCGTCTCCGTTGCATCGTCGTCACCGAGGCTTGGAATGTTAAATTCCGAAGCATCGTTCCCGATACCGCAGCACACGAGGTTTCTATACGCTATTATTGCACGCTATTGGTGCCCGTGTGAGCAAACAGTAACGTTCGATACCGTGTTGTTCAATGTGTGTATTATTCCCTGGGGGCTCGCATGCATTCAATAATACGTCGTAATGGCAGTGCAAATTAGCTTCTGCGCGGATTAACTCATTGCCCGAGAGAGAGATAGGGAGAGCGAGATAGAGAACGAGAGCCGGAGGTCTCCTGCTGCTGGCAGTGGGCTGACGCTCGAGTGAAAATCGATCGATATATTAATGACCGTTCGGGGAGTGGCGGGATTGGTCGTTCGTTATTTGTCTATCGCACTCTCCGAGCTCGTTCTATATAACTCCACCGAGCACGGTTCATCTGTTTCACATCTATACACATATACGTTCTGCATTGATTTTATTACGAGAGTTCTGGAACTCTCGGGCTGTTGCTAGAATCTTTACAAATTTTGTTGAATCCACAGGCGACTCCAGGCGTTCCTCCAGGCTCCAGATTCTTCCTCCTCGCTCTAAGTGGCCTTCACGGACGCTCCTCTTCTTCTTCTTCTTCAGATCAGAAGGATTCGTGCCAGAGGCCAAGTTCTCGGGTCGCTCTTCGTCGTTCTCTTCACGAGCGATTCGCCCTGCGCCGCGAAAACAGAAGCTTTACAGATTGACCTCCAGTTAGCTCCCGAAAGACCAGCCAGCAATGTCCTTTGTTTCACATCTATACACGTATACGTTGTGCATTCATTTTATTACGAGGGTCCTGGAACTGTCGGGCTGTTGCTAGAATCTTTACAAATTTTGTTGAATCCACAGGCGGCTCCAGGCGTGCTCCCAGGCTCCAGGTTGTTCCTCCTCGCTCCAAGTGGCCTTCACGGACGCTCCTCTCCTTCTTCAGATCGGAAGGATTCGTGCCAGAGGATAAGTTCTCGGGTCGCTCTTCTTCCTCCTCTTCACGAGCGATTCGGCCTGCGCCGCGAAAACAGACGCTATACAGAGTGACCTCCGGAGAAGCCCCGTGCCGGCCAGCGCGTAAACTACCTCCCGGTTAGACGCAGTTAGCTCCCGAAAGACCAGGCAGCAACGTCATCACTTTCACATCTATACACGTAGGGTAAAAGTGGTGAATATGGCCCACAACAATTAACACGTAAATCAATGATATATGGACCGGGCCATATTCCCCACTTTTAGCCTATATGTTCTGCATTGATTTTATTACGAGAGTCCTGGAACTCTCGGATTGTTGCTAGAATCTTTACAAATTTTGTTAAATCCACAGGCGAGTTCAGGCGTTCTCCCAGGCTCCAGATTCTTCCTCCTCGACCCGAGTGGCCTTCACGGACGCTTCTTTTCTTCTTCAGATCGGACGGCTTCGAGCCAGAGGCTTCGAGCCAGAGGCCGAGTTCTCGGGTCGCTCTTCGTCCTCCTCTTCACGAGCGATTCGTCCTGCGCCGCGAAAACAGAAGCTATACAGATTGGCCTCAGGTGAAGTTCCGTGCCGGCCAGCGCGTAAACTACCTCCCAGTTAGACGCAGTTAGCTCCCGAAAGACCAGCCAGCAACGTCATCTCTTTCACATCTATACACGTATACGTTGTGCATTGATTTTATTACGAGGGTCCTGGAACTCTCGGGCTGTTGCTAGAATCTTTACAAATTTTCCGTTTCACTGACGCTCCTCTTCGTCTTCTTCAGATCGGAAGGCTTCGAGCCAGAGGCCGAGTTCTCGGGTCGCTCTTCGTCCTCCTCTTCACGAGCGACTCGTCCTGCGCCACGAAAACAGAAGCTATACAGATTGACCTCCGGTGAAGCTCCGTGCCGGCCAGCGCGTAAACTACCTCCCAGTTAGACGCAGTTAGCTCCCGAAAGACCAGCCAGCAACGGGAGAGCCTCCGCTCCGTCCTGCTCTCTCGATCGGCGAACTGCACACCGGGACGGGAGAGGCGAACGCGGTGTAAGCGTACGGCTCGATACGCTTAATTTGACGTAACAAAGCGGCGTATACGACAGGCTCCACAGTACACTGGAACTCTCCTGTACTCTCGTCCACAATCCACCTATAGCTTCGACTACCGTTATAACGCCGAGCCCGAGCGCTTGCGCACCCTCCAACTTACGAACTAATTTACTCGCGAAATTAATCCGCGCGAAGGCTCGAGCTCCGAGAGTTTCTAAAATAATAATTACAACGCGAGCACGATATATTAACGTTCTCGTATATCTATACCACGCGGAGGCTACGTCGGAAGGAGAGTACCGAAGGCTATGGTATTATTACTGTGCGACTCCCTCCGCGTCCCGCTTCGCGAAGCCTACCATTCACTCGAATATACCGCGTGAGCCGGTAGCTGGATTAAAAGAGAATGGCTCCCTCGCGTATTGTCCTTTGAGCGGTTTCAATTACCATAAATCTTATTGCGAGCTTATAATGTGCCGATTAATATAGAAAAATATATAATAAACGGCGGAACGCTCGGTCGGGACCGAGCGACGATCCTTTCACACTCGTGGATATAATAAGCCGCGCGAAATCGCGCCGGTATTTATTCCGAAGGGAGAAAAACCGGAGAGAGTCCGCCGACGAGGTTCCATTGATAAATGACGCGTCGACGCTTGAAAGGGCCGACCGCGCCGGATGAAATCGTTTGCCTTCCGACAACCCGGCGCTCCTGCACTCCGACGCTCTCCCGCGAGCGGTAATAAGTGCCTTTCCTCGTTGAGCTCCCGGTCGAAAGAAGAGCCCACGGTCTCTCGCGAAGCCCGAGAGGATGCATTTAAAAACTAATTGATTAAATGCATTTAACGGCGGAGATTCGAGACGGTGTTTTCCATCGAAGTCATTTCACCGGTATTACGATTTTCCTTTTCTTCCTCCCTAATCGTTCTTCTAACGTGGTGAGGGGAGTCTTCGGGAAGTCAAAGATTGATCGATTCACTTTGCGGCGACCTTTTTAACGGTATAATTGAAAGCCTCCATTATAAACGATATCTCGGATTAAACCGAGATAGCTATTTCAATCTCGATATTAATCTCCAACGATGTGGGTTATTCGGTGCGTACAGGACAGCTGACAATACCGTAGTAATAATACTACTCCATCCGGCGAACGCGCCGTATGTCCATCTAATCGGACTGAGTGCCGTGTTACTCATCGACCTATAGAGCGCCGCTAGAACGTAGACTTGTACCCGCATTAAGCAAAGGGACGCGAGTAGAGTCCCTTTGCTTGGTGCTGTGGAGTCTAAAAATGAACGAGACGCAGGGAAGTCCCATTTTTTTTTTCTTTACACGCGTCAAATTTCAATATTTCTCAATGAGAGCGTACTTGGCGGATGTTTTTAACTTTGTTTTTTTCCTTCAGCTTGCTACACTTGTCACGAGTGTATAAATCCACACGCTCTCGTCACAAAAGTCTGAAGCAGTGGGGATCGAGGGTTGCCGCGACGACTCGAGTTTATCCACGCCACGAGGGGGAAAACAAGTGGTCGAGCATTTATAGACACGACGTGGCAGGGCGAAGTGGCTATTTTCCGGCGAGTGCGCACCGATTAAAAATCCAATTCGGTCCGTGAGCCGGCCGCAACGGAAGGCGGCGAGGGATATATAACGCCGGATCGAAGAAGAAGGTGCAGGGCGAGGTGTGCGGGGAGGGTGGAAAACTCCATACCGTCGTCGTTTTCTTCTCGGTTCGAGAGTAGCGAAAGTCGTCCGGCAGAAGCCCTCGGAGAAGCTTCGCGGGAGCGAGAACTAATTCATTTGGGAACGGTCGATCGCTCGATAAATTCGCGAATCGTAACCCTCCTCCGCGGGACGGGGGCAGAGAGAGGGCGGGAGGGAGCGAGAGTACCAACAGAGTATCGATGCTCGGCCACGAGGAGTTTCACAGCATCCCCTACACGAGACTCCCCGCGATATCGGGGCTAGTGGAAAAACTCGCGCCTCTCTCTAACTATAGACACTGAGAGGGAACCCGGGCATCTTGATACTTTTTCCATTTACTGAAATTGATATTACTTTCGTATAAGGGCATGTATATATACGCGTATAGTAGGCGACGGGGGAGGGATAGAGGCCGCGAGCGAGAACGGGCCAGATCCATCTAGACTATAAATTTTTAACGGCGTAAAACTTTCCATCGACGTCGGGGAAAACGAAGGGAGGCCTGTGTGTAGGTGAGTGTGCGGAGAGTCCTTCGCTCCAACAGACATATGGAAAATTTCTACTCATCGTCTGCAACACTTTGATCATTCAATCTCAAACTCAGACATTTAGAATTTGATTCTCTGTTAGTTCACACAAAAAAAAATAGAAATTAATAGCCATAGAAATTGAATTGGATAAAATACTTTCTAGCAATGTAATAAAAAGATGAGAGGAAATAAAATCAATGGGGCAATGGTCGAGCCGTGAATAAACGGGAGTGTTTGTGTGATCACGAGTTACATAACAAATATAGATATGATAGGCGAGAGAAAGTCTCTTCGCTTTTACTCGTTTAGAGAAATCCTGCGAGAGTGTGAGCGCGTGAGAAAATAATAGGCATAGGAAAATTTTCAACTCATAATCTACAACGCTTTAATCATTTAATCTTAAGTTCAGACATTTAGAATTTGATTCTCGGTCAGTTAAAAAAAAATCAACAGCCATGGAAATTGAATTGCATAAAATACTTTCTACCGATATATCAAAAAGATATGAGAAAAAAATCAATAGGGCAATGGTCGAGCCGTGAATAAACGGGACCGTTCGTGTGATCACGAGTTACATAACAAATATAGATATGATAGCAAGAGAAAGCCTCTTCGCTTTTACTCGTCTACATAAATCCTACCAGAGTGTGACCGCGTGATAAAAAAAATAGACACATGAAAATTTCAACTCATAATTCCAACACTTTAATCATTAATTCTCAAACTCAAAAATTTAGAATTTGTATCTCGCCCAGTTTACAAAAAAAAACAAATTAACAGCCATAGAAATTAAATTGCATAAAATACTTTCTCCCACTATACTGAAAATATAAGAAAAAAAAACAATCGAGCAATAGTCGAGCCGTGAATAAGCGGGCCATTCGTGTGATCGCGAGTTACACAACAAACATAGATATAATATCCGAGAGAAAGCCTCTTCGTTTTTCCTAGTCTACATAAATCCTGCCAGAGTGTGACCGCGTGAGAAAAAATAGACATATGGAAAATTCCAACTCATAATCTCCAACACTTTAATCATTAAATCTCAAACTCAAAAATTTAGAATTGGAATCTCGCCCCGTTTACAAAAAAAAGAAATTAACAGCCATAGAAATTAAATTGCAAAAAATACTTTCTCCCGCTATACCGAAAATATAAGAAAAAAAAACAATCGAGCAATAGTTGAGCCGCGAATAAACGGACCATTCGTGTGATTGCGAGTTACACAACAAACATAGATATAATATCCGAGAGAAAGCCTCTTCACTTTAGCTCTCCTACAGAAATCCTGCGAGAGTATGACCGCGTGAGAAAATAATAGACGAAACGAGTGAGTGCGAATTTGAAGCTGTGACTGTTGGCCAGTGGAAAGGAGTGGGGCATAGGCGAGTGGAGGGATCCGCTTGTATATCCCAAGCGGCCTACGCGAGTGATAAATGACCGTCGCGTAATACGGGGTAGAACGGGGAAGCCAGCAGGTCGCCGGATGAAATTGCGATCGTCGAGCTCGCGGCCGAGAGTGGGAAAGAGAGAGGGAGGCGTTGAATAGAGAGAGAGAGATCGCGGGCCGGGGTCATGAAATTTTCTAATTGAATGGCCAACTCGATTTCGTGCGAAACACGACCCTCCGCCCTTCCTTCCTTCCGTCCTTCCTGTGCAGCCCACACATCGGCTCCGATACTACTCGCGTCCGTGCACGCATGTGTGTTACCTTCGACCCAGTGCTCGTATGCATATCTGACTGTGTCGACTGGACACAGTGTTGTCCGTATTATTACGTCGTACAAACACACCTACACGTAGGGTAGAGCGGGGCAAAATGGGGCAACCGGGCAAAACGGGGTTTTTGGGCAAAACGTAATTTTCCAATAATTTCTGGATGTCCGAATTTGCCCTATCGGATACATCAGGCTTTTCTGCCCAGTTTTGTCACCTTGTCCGATCCAAAAATTATTGGAAAATTTAGTTTTGCCCAAAAACCCCGTTTTGC
>JAPYZD010006743.1:0-19851 GCA_030522725.1 Ichneumoninae sp. B BG-2022a | reverse complement strand
CTCACTTCAGATGAGGCGAGCCTGATGCCAGCCTGATCAGGGCCGAATAACGTACAGGTAGGGGACACCTGACTGGATATCCTTCGCTTTTGACGAGGCCTGATGATACTCCGATCAGGGCCTTAGCAGGTGAATCTATGCACGTGAGAGGCACTTTGTACAAGTAGATTTAGTCGTGTATATCCTTCTACCGGAGCTTAAAAGCAAATTTGACATTATGTTTCTCAAGTTGAGGATAGCCAAGTCGGTTAAGACACCGCCAAAGCAGTCCCCATTGGCAAGGTCGCTGGATCATGTCCGACCATGAGTTAAATAAAAATTAATTATTCCGCGGTTTAGATTGTAGTAATTAGTTAATTTAATCCGAAGAACAAATATAAAAAGTTCACAAGTCCGATAAAATAACGCTAATAAATAAAAAATATGTATTATATTTTTCTGAGGCGGCAATCAGACACCTTGATTAGGCCGTGATCAGGCAGTCTGATCAGGACCTTATAAGGCCATGGCGTTACATATCTGATCAGGGCCTGATAAATGTGCCTTATCAGGATCTGATGACGAGCAGGCCGTGCCTGATAGGGACCTGACATCAGCCCGACGGTAATTTCTGCTGGGGCGCAGCGGCCGAGCGTGGAAGCTCTGCAGACTTCGGAGCTCGCGATGACCGCGCGCGCCCGTTCGTTGATCTCAATTAATACGTAAAACCATCCACCGGCCGCTTTCCCCTCCACCCGCACCAACGGCGCACTTTACCGCCCGATCTCCTGACAAATCTTCGAGCAAACTTGTTTGCGAACCGTCGTACACAGAGATACGTCGGGATATTTCGCCCGTCGCTCTCGCGTCCCCGGGATAAAAGAGGACAACGCCGGACCTGCCGTACGAGGACGGAAACGAGAGTACCGCGCGTGTCGCCATCCAGGGGTTCGTTGCACTCTCGCCACCCTCGTACTTACATTCCTACGTACGAACTAACGTTCTCGTAGACATTTCTTCTCGCACTCCGAGACTCCGAGACACCGCTTGCTCTCTCGGCTTTCTCTTCATCTTTCTTGGTCTTGTCGATTCGCCCGCCATAACGGTGTCCTGTTTGCTGTCCATTAGAGGCGAGTCGACCCGCTCGCCACTTTTATCCCCGCTCTGCCCCTTTATTCAACGTTCAACTACCTTCCTCGCCGCCTCGCGCGCGCCCTACACGCAAACTGCGGTTGGTATTTTGCCGGTGTGGGTGTGCACAGAGATGTAGGGGAGACCGGGGCAAAATGGCACAGCGGGGCAAAACGGGACTGTGAAAGCAAAACTCAATTTTCCAATAATTTTTGGATGCCCAATTTTGTTCTAACGATACATCCAGATTTTCAAATCCGTTTTGCCCCACGGGGAGACCGAGGCAAGATGGGCCCCCTAAAGTATAATCTACTATTTGTCACCCAACAATGATATTTTCATAGGTTTTATAACCGGTCCCAAAAATAACATTTTCTGGGGCGAAACGGGCTACCCGTAAATTTTTCAATTTTTTTTTTTGGGCACCCCATTTTGCCCCGCTTACCTATTTTGCATTTTCTCTACTTGTGTCATTGTCCACGAAAGGTTTTTATTTTTTCCTTCCAGATTTTCATATGTTTTAAAATCATTTTGGGGTGGCCCATTACGCCCCGGGTCCGACCGATTTTTCACTAGCCCATCTTGCCCCGGGGGCCCATCTTGCCCCGGTTTCCCCACCATCGCCACCATTTCAAAGTTATTGGAGAATTGCGTTTTGTCTCATTGTCCCATTTTGCCCCGGCGTGCCATTTTGCCCCACTCACCCCTACGGTGTGTACGGAGTGGAAGCTTTATGTACACTGTTCTACGCTTTCGCTCACTGTCGGGCTTCCAACGTTCTACAACGTCGTCCTGGATGAGTCTCGGCGAAGGAGACCTCGTATCGGTGGGCACCACGTGTGTTGGTGCACATACTCTCTGGCGTCTACATTATTACCCCACGCCTCGGCTCGGGGCAACTGCTCGGGGGTGCACCAGACACCGGGCAGCTCGCCCGCCTTCCCGAGACGACGCTGAAAATATCACACGAGCGAGAGACGAAGGGAGGCAAATAGGGAAACACGGAGGGACTGCAATTTCCTGACGCCACCAGACAACGAAGTGGAGTACTGGCGCGGTGCGCACAGACAACGAGGACGACCGGGACGAGGCTCAGCCACTCCTCACTCAGTCGCCGAGGGTTTCTGTAACCAGCTTGACACGGAATGCTTCCAAGGAATACCTGCCAGAGCACACGCCTTATTTCGCATATGCACGGGATACTCCGACTCAGTTTTCGCAGCGCACAGGATCTCGGTCAAGGTTCCGACGAATTGGCTTGCTGGGTTATTGGCTGTCGAGAGGGTTTTCAGCTTCTGAGGAGAATTCTATGCGCGGTTAGAGCAAACTTGGGTCGAATTAATCTAAACTTAAGGTACCAGTACCAGTGGCCGCACACCTAAGGGCGAAGTCCCAGTTCCCGTACATGCATGAAAAATCGTATTTGCGCGCTCTCTTGCACGCATGCTTTGCGCGGGCACTGGGACGTGTTCGGTCAGTGGGACGTCTACCTCGATTTTTTTGTTATGTTCCATCGAAACGAGTGGACGAGCTGACGATATCGTCGATTGAGAAAAGTCGGATTCTTACAGTTTTCGAAAATTCTTCGGGGGTTTCTATTACCGGCTTAACACGGGATGTTTCCAAGGAATACCTGTCAGAGCACACGCCTTATTTCGCATATGCACGGGACACTCCGACTCAGTTTTCGCAGCGCGCAGGATCTCGGTCACGATACCGATGCATTGTCTTGCTGGGTTATTGGCTGTCGAAAGAGTTTTCAGTTTCTGAGGAGAATTCTATGCGCGGTTGGAGCAAACTTGGCTCTCAAACAATCTCGCTTTACACTGATAAAAAAATACAGTTGAATAATCTAAAGATTCGGGCAGGGACGTTCAAATAAATATATTGTTGGTACAGCACAAACGTTGGTTGGTTCACCAATTTTCTAGGTGTTTTCACCAATTTTCTGGGTGTTTTCACCAATTTTCTGGTTTTTTTTCACCAATTTTCTGGGTGTTTTCACCAATTTTCTGGGTTTTTTCACCCATTTTCAGGGTGTTTTCACCAAATAATTTTGGAGGTAATAAAATATTATGTTCGACCAGCAAAATATTTATTAGAACGTCCCTGCCCGAATGTTTAGTTGATCGAACCGCATTTTTTCATCAGTGCAGGATTCGTATATCGTGGACTGCAAATTAAACGAAACTTTCTTTTTTTGGTTTCCGTCGACACGAGTGGACGAGCTCGCAATTTTGTGGATTGAGAAAAATCTCATTGTTACAGTTTTCCAAAGTTCGAGCTCGAACAGCCCGCGGCAGGCAATATTATCAGCAGAGCGTTGGATGCGGGGCGTGTATTTGACGTGGGTATACAAACTTTGCACAGTCTTTCTTTTCAACGGCGCCATCCGCCTCCGCGATCCACTCGCCCCACGTGAACTCGACACCTCAGCCTCGAGTTACAGAGATGCGCATAGATGGTTATTACATTTTAGTGCGTTATACTTAAAATTTGGTTCCGGCTCTATCTGATCACATCACTGAAAAAGTGTTACGTCCTACGTAATTCCTCTAATTAATTCTTCGATTCAAATGCGCACTCTGACAACACTGCACCCAGAAAAAAAATTTATTTGACGGCCACCGTTTATTTGGTTTAAGTAAAATATTTATTTGATTTAAATAAATATTGATTTGATTTAAATGAATATTGATTTGATTTAAATAAATATTTATTTCATTTCAGTAACTATTTGCTTAATTGAAATAAATGTTTATTTAAGTAAAATAAATATTTTACTTAAACCAAATAAACGGTGGCCGTCAAATAATTTTTTTTTCTGAGTGTGGCAACGCTGGCAACACAGCGATGCACCAAATTTGAAAACATCACCATTTCTCACTCTTCGAAAACGTCACCACTTCTTGCTCTTTGAAAACATGACCACTTCTCGCTCTTTGAAAACATGAACACTTCTCACTCTTCAAAAACTCTTTTTATCCGAACGTTTTCTTCCCTGGGCACTCAAACGGACAAAAAAGGCCTCCGGCATATCAAACACATACCGTCGCGGGGTCTTTCTTTCAACGACGCGATTCGTCTCTGCGAGCCACTCGCCTCACGCGAACTCGACACCTCGGCCTTGAATTACAAAGGTGCGAACACCCAGAAAAATAATTTGTTTGACGGACGCCCCGCACATAAAAATCTGTTTATTTAAACAAATGAAATGTTTATTTAAACCAATGAAATATTTATTTAAACCAATGAAATATTTATATAAACCAATGAAATATTTATATAAACCAATGAAATATTTATTTAAACCAATGAAATATTTATTTAAACCAATGAAATATTTATTTAAACCAATGAAATATTTATATAAACCAATGAAATATTTATTTAAACCAATGAAATATTTATTTGCGGGGCGCCCGTCAAATAAATGATTTTTCTGGATGTACAGATGGTTATTACATAATCCTGCGTTATGCATAAAATTTAGCTCCAGCACTATGTGATCAGTGATCTTTTTCAGTAGTCTCACCGAGAATGATCCTCGTCACTAATCTTGGGCTTCGCACCCACCAGTGTCCATTTTTTTCGAATATTTTTCAATGTCATGAAAATCTCGATGCCCCATGTACATTCACATTGCTCAAAAGGAAAAACGGGCTCGGACATATTAAAAAATACCATAACTATAAAGAAGAGGAAGGAGAGTCGAAGGAAGTACAATACGATATGCTCCCGGTATTGTAATTGGAGAGAAAAGAAAACGTTCACCATTCCCCAGAGGAAAAACACGCGCCCGATAGTATTCGAGGGAAAAAAAAATTTAAGGGGCGCATCGGGTCGCGGAGTTTAATGAAAAATCTCCGGACCGACGTCTGTTCGAGGAATGAAATGAAATGCCTGGCGTGCGTAACGTACATGAGGACCTTTCGCTCCTTGTCCCATTCGTAACGGGCACTCGGATATAAGGGCTGTTTAAAATTCCTCAAACCACCGTTTTATCGGGACTACGGACTATTCCTCGGATCACCCTTCTCTTAATTAATCTCACGCGTTAGAAGCTCGGAGGGTTGGCAGTCGCGACGGGGAGAGGAGAGCGGAGGGACGTAAGGGAATGAGAGAGGGGTGGAAAATCTCTAGTGGCACTCACCTTTTTTCCTCTGTGCACATATATATATATGGCCCTGTATTTCCACTCTCTACTTTCAACCAGCTCGTCCTTTCAACCTTCGGTGGAAAGCACTGATTACTCGCACCGTCGACAGACATTTCGCAATTTTCTCCACTACGGTTATATATACACGTGTATATACATATATGTATGTATGTATATATATATATATACCAGGATTGGAACACAACTGTGCTCGAGGATTGCGAAAGTAAGGGGCCGGTAGATTGAAGAAAAGGAAGAAAAAGAAAAAATTCAAACGGAGAGAAATGAGTGCGTACGAGGAAAAAAAAGCGAGAGTAAATTCTTTCAGCGTTACGACGAGTTTTCGTTTTTATAACAAACAGCTTATTGCCGAGAGCCCTGTGGTTGTCTTCTCTCTTTTCTCCTGGGCGAAACTCGAGCAGCGTTCGTTCGTTTGAGAAATGCGATAAAAGAAGTGGAGGAAAAAAAATGAAAGTGCCCGTTGCGAGGGGTGGCTGGGAAGTATACAAAAATCCTGTCCGGATGATATACGATCGGGAGGCCTGTAGCGTGAGCTTCGCCCGCTTTCGCTTTTGGGCAGAAAAATCTGTTCGGCTGTGCGATGTCTGTAGTCTAAATATATCTGAATTATAGATTGAATTGTACTGTAGTGTTACAATTTGATTGTAAGAAAAAGTCAAGATGTTGGCCACTATTTAAAGATAAGCGGCAAAGTGGAAACACGTGGGTTAAAAAATTGACTCTAGTCGCCCGTACGAGGTTTAACATCGTCATGCTATCTGAAAAAAATAAAATTTACTTCTCTCCGAAGTGTGTAGGGCGGGCAAGCGGGATAGTATATTTTTCCCCTTAAATACACTGTAAAAAAAATTTGTTTGAAAATTAATGAACAGTATTGGAAGCGTTTTTACATAAACCGTTTATAGAATTTCAAACACATGTGTGTTGCAATTTTACAAGAAGATTTGTATTTTGCAGTAAAAGATTTGTAATTTTAATATCTGGTATTTTTATTTTACAAGCAAAGTACATTAATGTTTAATTAATATGAGTAATGTCAGCAAATTTCAAGTCCCAGTACATTAAATTTACAATTTATTTTTACAGTGTATTAGCCCTTAAATACTTTAGCGTAGAATTACAAATCGACTTTTGAAAAATCAACATATCGGCCACTATTTAAAGATAAGCGGCAATGTGGAAACACTAGGGTTAAAAAATTGACTCTAGTCGCCCTACAAGGTTTAACATCGTCATGCTGTCTGAAAAAATAAAATTTACTTCTCTCCGAAGTGAGTAGGGCGGGCAAGCGGGATAGTTTATTTTTCCCCTTAAATATTAGCCCTTAAATACTTTAGCGTAGAATTATAAATCGATTTTTCAAAAATCAACATATATCGGCCTCTGATTAACATCTGACATCTAAATTATAGATTGAACTGTACTGTAATATTACAATTTGATTGTAAGAAAAACCAAGATGTTGGCCACTATTTAAAGATAAGCGGCAAAGTGGAAACACTTGGGTTAAATAAATGACTCTAGTCTCCCATATGGGGTTTAACATCTCCATGCTAGTGGAAAAAAAACTTCTCTCCAAACTGAATACAGTCATCAAGCGGGTAGTATATTTTTTTCTTAAATATTCGCCCTTAAATACGCTATCGCAGAATTTCAATTTGATTTCTTTTTCAAGCCCACATATCGGCCTCTATTTAAAGATAAGCCTCAAAGTGGAAAAACTTGGGTAAGAAATGGCTCAAGTTTCCCGTACAAGGTGTAACATCTCCATTCGAGCCCAAAAAAGAAAATTTACTTCCCTCCGAATTGAGTAGGGTGGGCAAGCGGGATAATATATTTTTTTCCCTTAAATATTCGCCTCACGAGCGAGCCATGTTTCATGCGGGCCTTTACAGTAGGTACGGCGCGGCGCGGCGAGAGATATCCTGCGGCTGCTGGTGCCACTGGGTTATTTGGCGAAGACGGTTGTGGCGTATCCGGCGCGTTATCGTCCTCGTATACCGAACCGTCCACTCCTGTGAAACGGTTCGTCATACATCGGATCACCTAGCAGATACAATACTGACTTTTTACCATAAGAAATAGTTCCCAAGAGGAACGTGTACATTATGTTGTTACGACAATGACAGAAAATCATGGTTGCCACCATAATTATAGTTTGACCAATTGGCTCAAGCTGGCAAAGAGAGCCTTCACCAAAAACCCATGGAAACACACCCTATGCAATAGGGTAGTGGACGCGTGGAACGCGTTACCGACAGATGCAATCGAAGCAGAATCTACGAATACATTCAAAAATAAAATCGATTTATATATTTTCACGTACCGACAGCGTTAGGTGCGCGGTCGATGTGTGGCTTCGGCGGTCTCCTGAGTCAAGCAGCTTTGCTTGCGTCCAGTAGATGGATGAGTGACCGCTTAGCTCCACACCGGCTTGCACATCGAATGTTGAGCGGCAGGCCAGTTTTTCTGAGTTCTTGATGTTAAAACATCGAGAAATCAGAAAAATATAGGGTCGTCTGTACTGACACGGGTTTTCCGTAGTTTTCCCGTGTCCTCGGCAAATGCGGTACAGTGTAGCTAAGTCGGCTGCGGACGCCCTGGAAGTTAGGTAGCTTAGTGAAGCGCGGGTAGGGAGTGATAGGGGGGAATGGGACGGGTTACGTAAAAACCCGAGAAGGGTATACGATGGAACATACAAAAAATAAAAATAAAATAAAATATATATTTTCACGCGAAGAGCATTATATAGAAACAGACGTAAAAAGTGAAAACTTATTTTCTGTAAATAAATAAATTAATAATAATAATAATAATAACAATAATAATAATTGAATATATAGACGTTCCCCCTGGCAACTATTCATTATCGTAGAACACACAATCCTTTTTCTCAGTGTGTGACATACATTCAAAAGTGCTATTTCGTAGTAATACGTTGGGACGTATGTCATTACCGGTTTTGATTAATCAAACCACTTTTTTCTCAGTGCACGGCAAGTCGACCGGTGCGTGCAAAAAAAAGTTGAAATTTCAAATTTCCATATCGTTACCTCATGAAAGTTGAAATTTTAATATCACTTTCTCAGAGAGCTAAAAAATTGTGAGAGCTGGAGCGCGCACCGACATTTTTGAAGAAATTAAAAATGGCGTAAAAAACAACTGCACATTTTTAAAATAAAATTTTGCATACACCGTGACTATTGCATCCTGTGTATGAAATTTCAGCTTATTCGGTCGGGGCATTCTCGAGTTACAGCGCTTTGAATTTTTCGCATCTGTTTCATACGTACAAACACCAACATTCGCACACATACACCATACATCCGGATATTTTTTTCCAAACGTGATTTTTCGACGTGTCGAAAGATTCCGAATACGTTTTCATTAAATTCTCGATTTGTTCTTTCACCAAAACAAATCTTCCTCTATGAGAAAGCAAAAAATAAAATAAAAAAATCGAAATGAAAATCTTTTCAGATCGTAATCACCGGGAGGTCAACGCTGAAATTTTCACGAGCCGATGCACGAGAGTTATGCGTTTTGGATGTACTTCGTCAAGAGCTCCGATGCACGGATCGAGTACGTTTACCTGTACGAATACCTGTCCATTGTTCGCCGCTCGTCCGATGTACGCGAGATATTTCTCATCGTCGATAAATCGCTGGAGGGTCTTGAGAATATAATACGTGTGGGTACGGTCTCTATGGACATGTCGTTGAAAGCCGCGAGAGCAGCATCAGAGGGATATGTTCGAGCTTCCCATACCGGCGAATATCCAACTTTTGTTTCGTCCAGTGGGTAGACCCACGAAATTCTCGATAGGCTGTGGTGTCTCTTCCCATACGCATCTACAATATTGTATTGTTCAAACGATAGAGAGAGGGAGCGGAAGAGTAAGAGAGTCTCTATACCATTGTCGAGTGGCATACATCGGACAGGAGAGAAATTCATAAATGCAAACCTCGTTCGTCGACCACAAAGGGAGCTTCAATCGACGTATCTACGCATGTAGGTTCGCATATGTGTCCAACCATGCGTATCTACTCTGCAGTTCTATTTTCAAAGGGGGTTCAACGAGGTCACCGGTTCGGGCTTTGCGACACAACGCAGACAGCAACAACCTTCGCACGAATTTTATCATCAACAGTTCTCGATCCCTTTTCAACGCTAACAACGCATTGTGTATTTGTTAATTGGATTTGTAACACAGTCGCTCGTTCTATATTCACCGACGACTCTGTCGAGCGACTTTGCGGCTTCCTTCGTGCTCTCTGATTAAACTATATCATTAACCGCATTTCATCAACCCAGCGAACTTGCGGTTCGTCCGACTTTTTCCCATCGGCGTCGAGGGCTTCTCTCGTCCGTAAGACGTGTATACGTTTGTATTTGTAATTTATTCGTGAATCCTTGCGGAGGTTTGAGTTTTAATGAAAATAACAAAACAAAGTTATCGCCCGGGTCGAAAAGTTTAGATAAAAAATAGTATTTATGAAGTTCTCCGTGTCTATTCGGATTAAATTCATTTGTAAAAAAACCCACGGATGATGAAAATATCCTGCTGTTCCACATCCGAGGAAACGTGACGTGCGTAGTTTAAATACATCTCAATTATAGATTCAGAAATAGATCTGAATCTAATATCTTATCAGAATATAGATCTATCGCAGAATTGCAATCGGATTAAGCCCGGTTCGAAAAGATCAAATTAAAAATAATATTTCCGAAGCACACCATATCTATTAAGGTAGTCCTTGCGAATGTTATTTTATGTTTTCGGGATATTTGTTGAATAATTTTATTTTTCATCTATTCGTTAATAAGATTTTGGAATTATTATTATTATGCAAAATTAATATTTTCGGCATCTTTAACATGCTTGATTTTTTTCAGATTTTTATATCGTCGAGAAGTTTACAATTCCTTCTTATTTCTCTGAAACTTACACCCAGAAAAACAATTTATTTGACGGCCACCGTTTGTTTGGTTTAAGTCAAATATTTATTTGATTTAAATAAATACTTAATTCGTTTAGGGTAAAAGTGGGGAATATGGCCCGGTCCATATATCATTGATTTACGTGTTAATCAAGGTGGGCCATATTCACCACTGTTACCCTGGGTAACTATTTTCTTAATGTCAATAAATATTTATTTAATTCAAATAAATATTTTACTTAAACGTAATAAACGGTGGCCGTCAAATAATTTTTTTTCTGGGTGCAGAACACGCATTAAACGAATCAATCAATTTATCAAGATCTATTTTGTTTGCAGAAGCAGCCACGGATGATGAAGACACCCTGGTTGTTCCACATCCGAGGAAACAGGCGCCTCTGTCGTACTGTCGTTTCCGTGGGGCGCTGTCTCGCCGTTTGTCGCTGTGAATCGAGTTGCCGAGAGGGCGACGAGTTCTCTCATGGTCGGGACGTAGACGAGCCGTTCCGCCGTTTCCTCCCAGGACGAAGCAACGGGACGAAGTTGGTCTATCTCAGGTGCTCTTGGATATCCCGCGAGCACGGGCTAAAACAACGCCCGGTTGGTAGATAATACCTTCCGGATACTCGCCGCTGCCGCTGCACTCCCGGATATAGTTTCGCGCCCGATGCACTTATACCACGTAACACGTAACGTTTCGCCCAGATAGCGCAGCCACAGCGACCTGAGGGAGGAACGTAATGTCGATGACGCGAGAGAGCGCGTGTACCTCGTACGACGCAGCATCTCGTGCTACCTTGGCTCCGTGCAATCTCCTGCCTGCACTGTAAACACTGAGTACAATACGCTACATGCATAAAGTGCTCGGAGTAGCCCCTCAGACGCCGCAACTTCGTCGACAAACCTTCCTGGTTAACCCAAACTCCGAGTAAATTGATTCATTCAATTCTCCCGGCTCCACCTCGCGTTCGCGTATATTCCATCTCATCGAAAAACCGTTCGCTGAACGGCCGTTTAATAATATAATTTATTTTTCAACTTCCCGCCTGTCAGGTCGCTTGTCAGGACTTCAACTCTCCTGTACCCTGAAAAATAATTTATTTTACGACCAAAATATTTATTTGATTTAAATCAATATTTATTTCATTTAAGTAACTATTTACTTAATTTAAATAAATATTTATTTAAATCAAATAAATATTTTACTTAAACCAAATAAACAGTAGCCGTCAAATAATTTTTTTTTTCTGGGTGTGTGGTGGGTAACAAAAAGTCACCCAGATAGCCATGTTACGTTCTGACCTGCGAATAGTTTGTTCGCTCGGTGAGAACCGTCAATATTGTCTCTCTTTTGCGTCAATTGTTGCCATTATTGCCAGTTTTTAGGAATTAATTAATTACGAAAAATTGATGGAACGGCCAACTGTAGCACAGGCAAACAAGTGCAATTGCTTGTCGCCAAGCTTCGCTGTTTACGTGCCATAGCTATGCCTGCATTTAATAAAACCACACCATGAAATTAATTCGCGTTTTTGGATTTCAAATTTATTCGAAAATTGTCTCAACGCACAGGTTCATTGGAGCGATGATATATCTTTCTAAAAGTATGAAACTCAAAGGGGTTAGCACTAAAGGTCCTTGATATTGAATTTTTATGGGATTCGATGGAGGCACTTAAAATAAAATTTTATAAGAAATTGTTTTTTTAAAATTTAATTGACGCTAAATAACTATGAGTCATGGAAATAAATCTTCGCAGTGAGACGCAAAGCATCAGCAACCCTTGCTGACAACTTGCTGGCAATATGTTTCGAAGAATTTTCGACATGAATGCTGGCAAAAATATAGACAAATGCGGACACACATGACGCAATTTTTCCACCATCCCGTGCGGACATATGCTGCCTATTAGCTAGCGGGTTGTTGGCAAAATGCTTCGACGACGCTCCAACAAAATATTTATTAATATTAAATAAATATTTATTTAAACCAAATAAGTATTTATCTTGCGAGTCGCCCGTTAAATAAATTACTTTTCTGGGTGCACTGTAAACGCTGTATACAATACGCTATATGATTAAAGTGCTCTAGAGAGCATCTCAAACGCCGCAACATCGTCGACAAACCGTGCTGGTTAACCCGAACTCCGAGTAAATTGATTCATACAATTATTCTAGCCCCGCAACCTTCCGCCTCGCGTCCGCGCATATCCCGTCTCATTCAAGGCTTCTATATCGAAATATAGATTACATTGTAAATTAACGTGAACGCTATATTGCAAACGCCAAGGATTGCGATGTTTTCTTGGAAATATCTGATAGACGACACTGTCTGGATTAAAAATTTATTTATTTTTAAATATACCTTTAAATATACCGGAGGCTCCGACCAGGCCTTTCTGTCATACTAATTTAATAATTACGCGCGCTTAATTAATAGCGTAATTAGTAATTAATTTAATAATTTAATAATTATTAAACTATTTTATAATAATAAACATTTGTGGAGGTCTTGTAAATATCGAGATTTGGAAGACGCCCGCGATAACTGCTAGTACTATGGAATAAAAATGATATAGAATAAAATAATGAAGTTGCATCTGCGGTAGCTTAGAGGTTAATGATCGCTCACAAACCGATGAGCGCTCAAACTGAATGAGCGCTCGCGTTTAATGTGCGGTCGAGGCGAATGAGCGCTCGCGTTTAATGTTCGGTCGAGGCGAATGAGCACTCGTTCTGCGGCTTGAGCACGATTGCGCCGCATGTGCGTGCTCGATCTCTCTCCTGCACATCGTTAGTGTTCGCGTATATCCCGTCTTACACAAGGCTGTATATTTATTTATTTATTTATTATCAATTTTACGGCTCAAGCCCTTTTTACAATAGTTTTATACAAGTGTGCACATAGCGCAAGAGTGCGCATAGAACGAGAAAGTTTATACAATACAAACGTGGAAAGTGGAGTTGTGCACTGATAAAAAAGTACAGTCGAATCGACAAAGATTCGGGCAGGGACTTTCAAATAAATATTTTGTTGGTCGAACAAAACATTTTAATGACTCAAAAATATTTTGGTGAAATCAACCAAAAAATTGTTGAACTAACTAATTTTTTAAGTGTACCAACAAAATATTTAGTTGAACGTCCCTGCCCGAATCTTAGTTGATTCAACCGTATTTTTTTATCAGTGCATCGAACAAGAGTTCGCCGAATCGGCATTTAAGAACATAATTTATTTTCCAGGTTCACGCTAGGAGGTCGTCGGTACCGGATGTCATCGCCTCACGGCTCTTACGAACGAACCGATCAACGATCGATTCGATGAATCTCATATCGTGAATTATAAATACGAACGTCATTCTGGAGGAGGAGGCGGCCGGATTGGGACCTCTCATCCTCGGGGTTCATGGAGTTCGGTCGACTTCACATGTGGCTTTTGTCGATGACGTACCTCCGCTGCCGATCTGGCGTACGTATTTGCATACGCTCGTCGGTGTATCGGGGTGGCCCTTTACCGCAGGAGAACGAACAACCACACACGAGAACACCCCTCCCAATCGGAGCTTTCATCCGACTCTGCCCGATGCAACCAGGGAGGATCGTCGTTGCCATTTCTGCATGTATGCGCTATTGCTACTGCCGCTACTGCTGTTGGTCGAATCTTCCTACGGTAACCGAAGCGTACAGTAGCCCGGTAGCGCGTTTCAATCGCGCGTAATAATGCCACGGGGATTAATGGGACGCCGGCGAATAGTCGCCATTTATGGTCAATCGCAATCGCGTGGCGAAACGTTCGTCGGGTTCACGCCCCCTCCGCTCCGCCATCCTCCCCCCGTGCATGCATACCCGTTTTCCTCGTTCTCCTATTAATCTAGGAATAATTGGCCGAACGCACGAACGACGGTTCAACCGATCGTATATATTTTCTGGACCGCCCGGGAGAAAGGAGAACGGCGTGGCAACAGCGGTATACCGATCGAGACTCGCACGAACCCTCGGAATCGAATCCCGATCGTTGATGCCAGGCTTCAATTCGTACAACATATTGATAGCACGCAGTCAAGTTGTCTACAGTGAGAAAAGTAAATATCAATTTTATTATACATTTTTCGCGCAATTTTACAAAACTTTAATACTCGTATAACAAACTAATACCACACAGTCTGGTTGTCTGCTGTGAGAAAAGTAAATATCAATTTTATTATAAATTTTTCGCGCTATTTCCCAAAACTTTAATACTCGCGTAACAAACTGATACCACACAGTCAAGTTGTCTACAGTGAAAAAAGTAAATATTAATTTTATTATAAACTTACACGCTGTTTCACGAAATTTTAATATTCAATAACATTAGTTCAAGAGAACACCCAATTCAGTGGTGAAAAATCCCGGGGTGTCCCTTCCCGGTTTAAAAGTGAGGGCGACACAAGTCACACCCACGTTTCTCATCTAAGAGCAAAAGATGAAGAATGTCGAAGATTATTTATTCTTTCTCATTGTCCCCGGAGCTCCCGATGGATGAGGCCGCGTCTCACCTCGGCCGTTGATCGCCCGGATTTGCTTGGTAAAAAGGGAGTTCCGGCAGGCTCGCCTGCTATCCCCGCTCGGGAGGAACGAGGAAACACGTTAGCATGAAAAATACGACGGATGAGAGATTTCGAAAACGTAAGGGGGCCTTCTCCTCGCCCTGAGAAGTGGCGAGATGCTGGGGGATCAGGTTTCCACTCATGCAAGACGCTTTTTGCTTTATTCGGGTCACGAAACTTTCTCAAAGCCGGTGAAAATCCCACCTGCCCGAGCTGCCGCGACGACACTCGTTAGGGTTATCGATTCCCCGAGACTCTCACGGGAGCTCTCATTTCTTCCCTCCCCGTCCAGCCTTGGTAACGTTTTCAGCCACCCGTCCCACCTCATTTTCATCTCTCCTCTCTTACACTCGCCTTGCTCGCGGTGAATACGAGATTCGCCCTGGCATCTCGCTCTCCTCTCGTACGGCACACGCTAAACGGCACGATAAAGCTGACCGCACGGCCGGGGAAAAAGAACCCTCCGATTTAACCCTTCAACGGTTACGGGATAAAATTCCAGCTGTTTGCCCTTTTTTTGTTTTTGTATCCGTGGAAAACACTTTTATCTGATAGACGATATGGTATTTAGTATTTTATATATTTTAACCATTTAATGATCAATCGGAAAATGCTTTCCCCACTTGAGAGCGTGTTCGTCGATTGCAGGCAAAAAAGTCGAATTTTTTTATCGATAATTTTTTTTTTCTTGAGATCGTTGGACACACCCCGTTATTGCAATTCCGCGCTGTTAGAGGAATAGTGAGATGAAAAAACGAAACTGATTTTGATAACGGTATCTTCCGCTATACATTCCACGAGTCTTTAAAGATATTTTTTGGTAGACAATAATAATACGTAAACTAGTTGGCATAAAAAAATAACAGAAGTTCCTTCATTTGCAAATAAAAGTGAAAGACGGAAAGCACATTATTGAAAAAAAGGACTGTCGCAGCGATATTGAACTTTATGTCAACACCGCACGAGAGCGTTTACGGGAACGCGTCTCATTCGTTGCATATACATTGTATGAGTCGATAAAGTCATCTTTATTTTCCATACGATGATAAGAAGCAAATTAATTCGCCTTAAAAAAAACCGAACTTTCTTCATCTACAGATAAAAGTGAAAGACGAAAAGCACATTATTGAAAAAAAAAAGCACTGTCGCCGAGACATTGAAACTTATGTCGACACCGCACGAGAGCGTTTACGGGAACGCGTCTCGAACGTTGCATATACATTATATGAGTCGATAAAGGCATTTTTTCCAGACGATAATAAAAAGTAAACTAATTCGCCTTACAAAAAAATCATAGTACTTCCTTCATCTACGGATAAAGGTGAAAGACGGAAAGCATATTATTGAAAAAAGGACTGTTGCTGCAATATTGAAGCTTATGTCAACACCGCACGAGAACATTTACGGAAACTCGACTCACACGTTGCATATACATTATATGAGTCTATGAAGTCATATTTTCTTCCAGACGATAATAAAAAGCAAACTAATTCGCCTAAAAAAACCGACCTTTCTTCATCTACAGATAAAAGTGAAAGACGGAAAGCACATTATTGAAAAAAAGGACTGTCGCAGCGATATTGAACTTTATGTCAACATCGCACGAGAGCGTTTACGGGAACGCGTCTCGAACGTTGCAACTGAGGGCACCCCAGCTATTGCACTGCAGTTTGACGCGAAAGACATAAATGGATGTGTGTAAGTACCGTCGCGGCCCGGAGCGTTCGGAGTACACGAGGGTATCTAACACGATCGGGTCCTTGTTCTTCCCTCGATCTAGCCCCGTCTCTCTCTCGTCTCCCTATCTTCCGCAGCCAAGACGACAAAGACGAGAGCCAGACTCGTTTCCAACAACCGCCACAACTTTTAATTGGACGACTATACGAAACCGCTCCACCACTCCTCTCTCTCCGGTTCTTTTCTTCGTCCTCGTCGTGGCAGTCTCCATCTTCGACGAAGCCTGCCGCTAAGCTCGGACCACCTCGACTCTCCCTCCCTCGACTTCTCCCCATCCCCGGCCCCGTATTAATCACGTAGGATTAATTTATTGAAGTGAACTCGTGGAAGCTATCAGACTCTCGCACCACCAGACACGGCTGTTGCGGCTCGCCAGGCACCTTTTACCTTGCCGCCCCTATAACTATATCCTCATCGACTCTCACAGCTTCAAATCTCTTCCTTTGACACTTTATCTCGTTCTCAATGATACCAGGCGATTCGTTTTTTTTGCCTTTTTTTTAAGGGCGAGAACCCGCATCCTTCGAATATCTCCCGCGTCAAGCAATCGTTAGTGCCATTCAGGGAGATAAAAATATCATTAGTTAAAGGATTCTCGAATCGAGGCTTCAACTTTGGCAAAAACACGGATGATCGATGGATCGTTTATCTTGGGTGCGTTGCCTGCGGAAATGAACTTTTTGCATTTTTTTTGTTTTTATTTTATTTTTTTTAACCGGCCCAAGTTGTTCGAACGAATTTTCTTGCGGGAAAGCTCGGGTTCTGAATTTTCTTTGGGGTATTTTTTCCTTCGTTGTTCGCTGTGAAGTTTGCGGATGTGTGGATAACCGTGCATCGGTGGAAAAACGTTTACCGCCGGAATTGGAGCGATAACATGTTGCCCAGAGGGTTTGCCACACCGCGGGTAGCAAAGTGTAGTGAAAATGCTGAAAAGAAGGAAAAAAAGCACCGAATTGCGCCGCACTCATACGTTGCCGACCGACTCTCGAGGCTCGGGATGGCGAAAATAAATAAAACGCAAGCGGGGTCTCGACTTGCGAGGAAGGAAAATCTAACGTTGCAGGGTTTTTTTAATCCCACCGGTCTCTCGCGTTTCTTCATCGCCCTCTGGCCAAGTCCGAAACCTCTTGACACTCATAATTGCACGGCGAGAGCGAGGAAAACTTGTAATTAAAAAAATATAATTAGTGAGAAAAAAAACGAAAACGAATGTTTACACGGCTGCTTCAACACCTCGGCTAACAGAACGAGCCTCTCGCCACGTGGAATTTCGACGTACGATCGTTAACTTGTCCCGCGTTTTGTTTTTTTGTTTTTTTTTGCCAATTTTTTTATTCGTCTCCGCAATGCGAATTTCTAACTCCGTAATATTTTATGGAATTAAATTAAATTTATCAATTAATTTTTTTTCTTAATTATAATAATAGTCGACTAGAAACGAATAATCGGATGACTCGATATAAGAACGTAGCAATACAATCGCGAACTGAGCTTGTAATAAAATCATTTAACTTTTTAAAGAGATAACAAATATATTTCCAAATTCAAAAGATTTTGGACTCGCGATCCATACGTCTCGTGCAACGTTTATTTTAATTTGTTAAAACTCAATATAACTTAATTTAAGAACGCAATAATACAATAATGAACTGACTATTATTGTAGTAAGACTGTTTAACATTTTGAAGAGATAAACATCCCTGCATATTCAAAAGATTTAGAACTCGCAATCTACAAGTGCCTTGCAACGATTATTTTAATTTGTTAAAACTCAATGTAACTCAATTTAAAAACACAGTAATACAATAACGAACTGAGCCTGTAGTAAGACTATTTAACATTTTGAAAAGATAACAAACATCCCTGCATATTCAAACGATTTTGGACTCGCAATCTACGAGTGTCTTGCAACGATTATTTTTATTTTTTTAAACTCAATGTAACTTAATATAAGAACGCAATAATACAATAACGAACTGAGTTTGTAATAAGACCATTTAATATTTTAAAGAGACAATAAATATCTCTCCATATTCAAAAGATGTTGGGCGCCCGATCTATACGTCTCGTGAAACGATTATTTTAATTTCCTTCCTCATCGCTTTAAACTTCTTCATTGAGTTTCCTTAAACACCGCTTTTAACTGCCATAGTCTTATCTAAATGCTCGTTATTTTCATGGTGATCTCGGATTAGACCTCGGAGAGGCGTCGTTTCTCCTCTCGTTCGGGAGCCTCGTCCCTACACAATTTTCCACCTTGCATTCCGTTTCGATAGAAGAATTTCTACCGAGATTTCATTCTCTTCCAGGGCTCGAGAGTCTCCGCTTCCTCTTCCCTCCTCTTGTGTAAGATCTTTCGGGCGCCAACGCGAGTAGGGCGGTGGAAAAGCCGGGCTCGTTTTCCTTTCCCAAACGAGTAATGAAATTGCTACGGGTGAATCAAGACCGCGGCCTCGCGAGCGGAGAAGGAAGATTCTCCGGGGTCGGTACTGCCAGTACCATTACCATTATACCGATACCATGTACAGCCGGTACTCTCTTGCACCGCCCGGAAATTCGTTCCGTTCCTATCGCCGATCCCTCAATGCTTTTTGGACTCTCCCGAGCACCAGACCGGATCGTAATTCACGTCTAATTGTAGAATAATTCAGGCTCCCCTCCACTGGACGCCTTTGCATTTTGCAGATCAGTCGATTAAACAATCTTTTTTACACTGCGAACGAAAATTGCAAATTTAATGCACCGAACTTGAAGTTTTTATGCAAAAATTGGCACATTGAATTTAATGTACAGTTGTGATGAAAAATTAAGGTAAATGTCCCTATTCCCGACCATGCTCCCTTTACCGACCATTTCGGTGTATAACGTCATCTACGAGACAGCCAATGCATATAAACGTTTATTAGTGATCTAGAAATATTCAGGAATTAGTGTAGTGTGAAAGGATTGTAAAATTGCAGACCAAGTGTAATAATTAGTGCACAATATTATCGCTTTTCTTACCGCACGTCACGACTCGAGCGGTTTCTTAGAAGTGAGGTTAAAGATTGTCGATCGCGTAAACAGTTAATATTTCGATAAAAATCCGTTATTGATGAATAATTCGTGGGTTAAATGGTTCTTCGTAGTTCGGTTTACATATTCCGAAAAAAAAACAGTCGGATAAACTTTTTTTTTTTATTCGCCGGTCGGGATTGGGTACAGAAAAATTCTTGCCTGTCCCCATTACCGTACATGTAAACGTCAGTTCATTTCCACATAACCAATAAAAATTTAATAAATTTTCTTTTGCTAAAACG
>JAPYZD010006742.1:0-22352 GCA_030522725.1 Ichneumoninae sp. B BG-2022a | reverse complement strand
AAGAAAAAAGAAAAAAAAAAAAAAAAAAAAAAAAAAAAAAAAAAAAAAAAAAAAAAAAAAAAAAAAAAAAAAAAAAAAAAAAAAAAACAAAACATAACTACCGAAGACGCATAGCGGGCTGAACCGCATACTACCCTAATGACCACAAATGATGGCTACATCATTCGGACCCTGTTATTGGTGCCTCCGGCGGTAGCAGCATAATCGCCGGTGTGTCGCCGTGGACAAATTTCAGAGTACGGGTGCAATCGATGCCGGCTCTCTCGCAAATATGGCTTCAAATTATCAACATCGAGAATCTACCACAGAAGCAACTATTTGCCCGATCCATTTGAATTTGTACACGTCCAATAACAATACTACGATACTAACAATACCAACGATATTATTTCAATACCGGCCTATTGAAACATTTGGTAGACCGGTATTGCAATATGTATGTATTGAAATAAACATGTAGCACATTTTTTTGGGTTAAAGTAAGAAAAAGTCTTAATTTTTTGACAACAAAATAAATGTCAGTCGCATTTTAGTTGCCACTGGGATAACTGCATCTTGCCATATTTTCCCGGCGTAAAGTAGTTGCCGAGAAACTGGTGAAATCGGCGGACCACAGAAACAAAGAGAAGTGAACGGGTGATCCGAGATGAACGAGACGACGTAAAGAAAACGCTACAATCTAGGTGCCGCAAGAAATAAAAAAATCCTCGACGTGGACGCATCAAACGAGAAATTGTGCCGGCTCATATACAGCAACTTTTTGCCAGTGCATCGCGAGGAAATATGCAGAAAACACTAGTAAAAGCTTTCACGACTATCACTATTATATCGTTATGCTAATTTCTCGAGGGTCTCCACGGAACACCCCCCTCCTCCCCTCCCCCCTCTTTGTTGCAAGCTTCCTTTCGTGACTTAGCTTTGCACAGGGTCGACCCGCGACTTAGTTCGTGCTGTTATACAGCACAACACGGGGGTGGCCGAGGTACCGCGCCTTGGAGCTGGTAAGCTCGCCTCCGGGTCAGGGTGAATCACGTGACGTCATAACGGGGTGTGGTGATTTACGCGAAAGCTTCATTGGTACCGTACAGGCGTACGCGTGCGTCCAGCGCCACCGCACGGTATTCACACAGCGTGCAATAGTTATGTATACCCGGGCGGAGGCGTTTATCAAAGGGGTGAAATAAGCTGGCGAGGAGTCCAGGGACGCCCGCTGGTGCTGCTTCCGGTTTGTCCGCGTTACAGACTTCCAGACGTCGCGGCGCTGTACTGACGTTAATTTGTTTGCCCACCGGCAGGCTATTAGCAGATCGTTCGAACTCAAACCCCGCCTCCTTCCCAACCCCCCGTCCGTCTAGCAAAGTGTGTTTATTCGCTAGTCAACCGAACCGAGAGCTCATCCGTACTCTAATTTCAAAGCGCTACTATCCAAACGCGAGTATAACTCTTCAGGTCCACAAGAAAACGGGCGGGAAAATTCGAACAGTAGGAGGATACGCGTTGAATTTTTCTTTTTATTTACGGAAGAATATAGGGTAGGTTGTTTGTATGAAAATTAGGTCGGGGAGCCTCTCAGCAAATATTTGACTATTGCTGCAGCGCTGAGTGCAGGCAACTTTTACTTTATCGTCTGTAGCATGAAAAAAAAAGTTCTCTAAAGTTTACACGCATTGCAATAAAAATATGTGTACTCGATTGTGGACCAAGTTTATTGTTATTATTTGAAAATGAATCTTTAATCTGGAACTGTTCTTTGTACGATGACATTAGGGGAAGAGGTCTGGAGGAGCCCTCGGTGTCCGACGGTCGGAAAAATAATATACCTGAATGTGCAGAAATATGAGCTTTTTTGTAATATGGATTTATCTCCGGAAGAGGAAAGGCCTGCTGGGTCTTTCATAAAAATTTATGACTATTTTTTTCACATTGCCGAGAAAAACATGAAAGTGAAGTCGAGAATAATTTAAGAAATACACCCTGGACCTACACCCCTGGTGTATAGCACGTGTATACCTATAATTCCCCGGGCACCGGACCATTTCCATTTTTTCCTTTACGCCCCGAATTAAACGCCACTCAGCGCGCATAAAATGTAATAGCCGAAGCGGTGAGGCGAGCGACGCAGGGTAAGGGCGACGTTGAGAGGGCGAAAGCACGAAACTCATTTACTCTTTTATTACACGCCATCTTCCTCCGGCAACGAAATACGTTATAGCCGGAGATGCGGGATTCGGTTTCCATTCCGTTACGTTTTTTTTAATCGAGTTTCAACTACGAATCACATGCCAATGGGAAGGGATTCGACAAATCGATTGTTCTTGAAGCTCGAAGGCGTTGGGCGAGCTCGAAGCTCTCGATGTCGTCTCCGGTGGCCGGACGGTGACCATTACCATTCGCAAGCGGTGTCCAGCTGCGGCTGCGGATTCGCGAACGATCGTGAGAGATAAGGGGAGGCAGAGAGTTTCGGTACCGCCGAGCTTTTCGACGGGGAAGAGGGGGGCGACCATCACGTACACGAGTCGGCTGTGGCCGAAACCGCCGCAAGCCCTGATCCAATTCGAAAGCTGTCCGACGTAAGCGTATCCGGCGGTATCCACTGTAAACGAATTGAGCCGTTGGCGGGCCAGCTCGTGCATGAGGGAACGACAGCGATCGAAGAAGCTCACAAGTCGGAGCCGACCGAGTGTACCTTGTGTGCTGCCCGAGGTTTACTCTCGTGAGTAAACAATTTGCGATCGGTAAGGAATAAAAGCTTTCGGATGCTGCGACTCGTTGCCCCGTCGTCGATGCCTCTCGTTGCGCTGTGTGTGGCGAAGTCCCACGCACATCCGACCACTCCATCTGGAATTTTGTTGGGTCGCATGCTCGCGGAACCTTGGAATTGTCAAGAAACTGGGGACAAAAGGAATGAGTCAAACGCGCTTGGGCCGACTAAAGATAATCACTTGGGGTAGTTTTAGGATCAGGATAGGTCACTTTAGGTCATTTTGCACCACGTCAAAAATTAGGAGCGTGAGGCTTTTGTTTATTAGGGGAGACCGGGGCAAAATGGCGCACCGGGGCAAAACGGGGGATAACGAGACAAAACGCAATTCTCCAATAACTTTTGAATGGCATCGACGGTGGTGAGTGGGCTAAAGCGGGTTTGAAAATCCGAATGTATCGTTGGGACAAAATGGGGTATCCAAAAAATTATTGGAAAATTGAGTTTTATCCTCACCGTCCTGTTTTGCCCCGCTGTGCCATTTTGCCCCGGTCTCCCCTAATATTTTATATATGTAATTCTCGACGCACCGTTTTTTTTTTTTATTTTATGAAGAAAAGAAAGATTAAGTTTAAATCTTGGAGTTATAATCTCCCATGATGGATATTCACCGGGCGGTACGAGGTTCGATGTTTGCGGGTAGCACTGTTGGGTGGCCGAAGTAATGGAGATGGGGGTCGTTGCAGGAGTCGCTGCTGCGGTCGGATGTCACGTTCTCCTGAGCCGACGATTCAAATATTGAAGCCGCGTAGCAAACATTGACTCTCGTCATGCATCCCCCTTTTGTTTCATCGATCAATACAAAACTCTCGGCTGCGTAATGCAAAGCCTCTGCTCGACAACTCTTCTACAGACTCGTCCGATTATCCCGGTTTCACCCCTTTTTGTTTCTAATTCCACAAGGAGAGTTAAAACAGAGGGTAGTTTTGCAACTTGGGCAGAAACTTTTTTCATCTCGGTCACCACCCAGCCACCCCGCGCCCCGCGACGGTAACATCGTAATATCGACTTAGTCTCTCTCGGGTCTCACGTCGCCTTTTATATCATTCCTGGCCTTCTCTCCCTTTTCGGCTCGAGCTTTTCCACTGCACTGTGTGTAAGCTCATGCTTTTCCCAGCGGGAGCTTTCGCCCGCGTCGTCGATCGATAAACTCGATGGCGCAAACCACCCCCAAAAACCAGCCGCTTTCTGTCACTGAATTGCTCCTAACTTTTACTCTCCCGCGGCATTATTTTCAGCTTGAGGAAATTTTTTCCCCGCGAGCCGCCCCCCCTCCCCTCCACCCTCTGCCCCGCACTCCCTTCTCTTCATCGCGGCATTCTGCTGCCTGTCGAAAGGGGATGATCGGTGAAAAGTCGAAAAGTTTGACGGTTTTCTGGCATCCGGTGAACATGGTTCTTCAACGGTTAGTCACGCGATGTAAGCACGTCTTCTCTCGTATTATATGGTATATTTAAGTGAAGTAGGGACGACGGGGGCCATGAGGGACGGGGGTTGTTTGTGGTGAACGAGAAAATCGTTGCAAAACGTCGGAGACTTTCAGTTTCAAGCCCCTTGCGTTATGCACGCGCGGGTCGGTCGGGGTAACGAGGAGTTTCTATTAAGCTTGATGGATAACAAATACGCCTTGCCGCTTTTATCAAAAATCCCATGCGATTGATTGTTCGCAATAGTGTGATAATGGAAAAAATTCCCAGATTTGAATATAAAAAATGCTAGGAGAAATTCCTTATTTGAAAGATAGTAAATATAACAAAAAGTAATTTAACAAAATTAAACACCTCCTGTAATTTCAAAAATTAGAGTTGTTTTTATTTTTTAATTTGTTTTCTCAATTCTGAACGGCTGGACGATGCCGACCATTAAAATCAGATATTCCAAATACAACGTCAAATTTTTTTTACAATTTTTTACAGAACAAACTACATCGTGTCCTCCTAATGGGGCGATGCAATTCGTGAACTCCTTACGCCTTGATCCGTACATTTCGGAAATAAAAAAAATGTCTCAACTAACAATTACATCCCCTTAACTCGTTATTTTTTAAAGGCTGAGCGATCCCGATCATTAAAATCAGGACCTTCAATTGCAACGTAAAAAAAACAATTGTTTAAAACTATTTTGTACCGAACAAACTGCATCGTGGCAGTTTGGACTCAATAGGGACGATGCATTTCGTGAACTCCATCGCCTTAATCCGCACATTTCGGGAGATGTTTTTTTTCTCTCGTTCTCCCATTATTTTTGGATAAAGCATACCAAAAGCTCGTGGAAAAGTCTTCAGCGATGGTGTACGGATGTTAACGAACGATTAGTTTCGAGGTCGAGAGCGGTGAGGCGAGTTATCGATCTTTGTGTCGGTCGCGAGAGGGGTTGGCCGGGCTTTTAGCCGGCGTAAAAATTTATTTCGACCCACACGATTCATCGTGAGTGCACGAAACACAGTGTGAGGTAGGTCCGTGAATAGCTGGAAGCGATAACGGCGGAGAAAATATATTCGTCTACTCGCTCTGCCGCCCCGCTTTTTCGTCCCTGACGGAAAAAAACGTCTCGACGATACTATATTTCCATGAGATATTTGAGATTCCGAGCCGGAGAGGGAAAGTATCGAATACGAAGGTTCGAAGAGATTACCGGCAAATGTTTGCACTTCTGCCTGGAATGAATATCTATAAGGATATACGACTGTAATAAGCTTTACTGATTTACATTGCCTACTTAAGACACGTTTCGTATGCACGCGTGAATATCGACAACTGCAAAGCCACGAAAATACTGCTTCAAGACGTGTAATAAAGATCGCTATTTCTTTTTTTTTTTTTTGTAATTTAACGATTCTCAGTCATAAGTATAGCCTGCTCCTCGTTAGCCTTGGAATTTTTCTTCTCTCCATCAACTATCTCGTTCCATCTCTGCGGGAGAACAAGCAAAAAAAAAAAAAAAAAGGAAAGAAAAAATACAGTTACGAAGACGTTTAAGAGGAATATTATTATGAGGAATATTTCTTTTAGTCTCGGCGGTGAGCGGTACGGTAGATTTTTTTCTGGTGAAGTAAAATGTACGAAGTGGGGGCTCCAAAGAGAGAACCACGAGCGGTAGCTCTCTGGAAGAAGGTTCCGTCTCGGTGGTGGAATGCGCAGGGCGCATCAGTTTACAAGAATGATTTACGATACGCCGCCAACAAGACTCGAGTTCCATCGGGCAGAAAACCGTAAAGAAATGCACCTGACCTCGGCCAGGTCCCTCGACGCAGTCCTTAAGGATCTACGCCACCTTTCCGCATTCCCGAGGTGCCAAAGTAATTACTAAATTACGTCAATAACACTTCCAGTCGTGGATTACAACCACGCGGTAGCGTTATATCACCGACGCAAAGTGAACAAAAATTTCGTATCGAGGATTCGTCTGGACAATCGACATTGATACATCCATTTCGGGAACGGCTAATAAATAGTAAATATTATTATTTATTATTTATTTTTTAATTCATTACCATTATTTTTATTTATTATATAAATAATAAGTAATAAATAATAAATCGCGACAATCCAGCTCGAAACTCCGTTTTGCGCCCACCGTTTCGTGTTTCGTCATTAGGTAAAACGAGGAAACGGAAAAAGTGATACACCGCGGTTTCGTCGAAAATTGGAGGAGCCAAACTGTGACGAGAAATGCGCAGCATCGTTATCCCGACGCTTTCGAGTAGACACGGGAGCTCAGCGCGTGCCACTCGAAAAGTTCTCGCCTTTGGCATAGAGAGCACGGACGAGAGCACGTGTGCGAGATTGTGCCGCATGCTACCGAAATAACAACTTCGTCATTATGGTGGAAAACGCGCTTGTTCACTTGTACTCCAGTCCAGAAAATCGAGTAAGGCGAGCTGACCTGAACATGCATCGCACTTCAATCGCATGCCAGAGAGGGCACGTGCGCCGAGATCCAAAGCGCACTCTCGTTAGCCAGGTGCATTACGCTGCTCCAACGACTGTCATCGTTTGCGAAAACTCTTGGCCCCCTAACTACTCGACTCTTTGCCTCTATTAATTGCATAATCTCGAGAACATTCCACTCAATTATCCGTCCAAGGAAATACAAAAAAAGAGGCAACTGGAAGCTCGAGAGTTGCGTACTCAAGGAAATCGCGGAGCACGTTTCTGAGAGAGGATCGTTGAGTGTCGACGGATGCACTACTTTTCGAACCCCGGATTTAAGGAAACTCGAGGAATAGCCGAGTAGACTTCGCCCTCGCGAAAAGTCAAGTTTGCCAATCTCCGAGGCATCAGCGAGCGCATGATGCTTTTTCATGCCTTGAGTTTACGAAATTGTGCCTTTTTTTAGGTTTAAAAAACGTTCCAGACCTTCCGGATCGTAATTATTTTTTTTATATATTTATAGAACAAAAATCAACGATTACTTAAAAATCTGAAAAAATTCATACGGATTCAGAAAAATAAACGAATCAGCCGGGTAATTTGTTAACCAATTAATTTTTTGATGAATTTGTTAATAACATTTTGCAATTATTATTATGCAAAATTAACCTTCTCAGTACCTTTAGTATACATGATTTTTTTCAGATTTTTACCCCATCAAGAAGTACTTATAATTTTCTCTTATTGTTGTCGAACTTACGCGAAGTTGGCGCGCAGCGAGACTCCCTCCATAATCGGTGCAAAAAAGTGAATAAGAAAAGCTTCGAATTCTCCCGATAAATATACCCAATTGAAAATGTCCTGATAATTTTCTTTAGAAAACACAAGTGAACAGACAAAACTTCCCTCGACCCCGTTAGAAATTTCCGAGCGTTGCATTGGGACCTGATTGTGTCCCCACCGAGCGTTAACGGAATGTGATTTGACGTTTAAAAGTTTTCTTCGAACTGTACTGGTCGAAGCTATCCCCAGTCCCTCCGCGTATCCTCATCTGCGTCGACGTCTATGTACCCCTCAATATGGTAATTGGACGTGCTCGCAGTATCTTCACCTCACGCCACTTCACCCTGATGAGCGAAGCGAAGTGGTCGGACATTCCGAGGTCCTTTGTGCATTTCGTTTGGACTCGCAGTATCTTTGATCCGTACAATTTTCGCGCTCTCCATTTTACGATCACTCGTTGGTTCGTTGTGCCAATTACGCTTCGCACACCGCTGACGCCAGACCACAGGCGCCTCTTTTTGCTTCCCAGTTGGGCTGTTTCTGGAACGACGGAATTTCCATCACGCTCTTCGAATTCTCTATCCTTTACGCCCAGCCCAGTCGCCGAGCACGTTAGTTTTCTATCACGCGAGGAGAGCACAGGAAGCTCGGTCAGTCCACGCTAGCCCCGCGTCAGATATGCAGGCACGACCACAAAAGACCAGACTTGTCTGACTCGTTTCAACGGGACGACCTTAAGCACTGGTTCAACTTCACCTCGTCTCTCGAGAACTTCTCGCAAGCTCTAATCTATCCAATTTATCATTTCGCCGTAACAATGATGAATGATGCTTTGCGAACCGGATATTTTCCTGCTACTGCTGATGTTGTGTGGATCGTGCATGCATCTCGGCGCACGAGTTTATTCATGAACTCATACAAGGGGGTCGGAAATTATTAAAATTAAACTTTGCGATATCTCGTCAGATCCTGCGAACGGATTGCACGAGGGCCACGCTATTTTTTTGCGAGAGGCGGTCGGAGAGAAGGAATTTCCCAAGACGGACAGTCCTACCGACGGTGCAATGAATTTGTAGCAACGAGGAAGAGAAAAATGATTAGTTGCCCCTACCGACCGCGTGGTTAAATACGCGCCAGGCAATTTATATGGTTGGGCCAACAAATTAGTTGGTTTGGTCAACAAATTAATTGGTCGGGTCAACAAATTACTTGGTTGTTCCGAGAAATGAATTGGTTGGATCATCAAATGAATTGGTTGGGCTATGGAATTAATTGTTTGGCAACAAATTATTTTGTAGAGGACTGAAGGACTTAGGTCGATGGCCTATTGGCAATAGAAATAGCATTATGAAGTGTAAATAATCGTCAAAATGTACCACCATCCATACCGTGTAATATTTTGTCAATAAATACATTTACTACTACTACTAATTGGTTGACTGAAGTTAATTTGGTGCCGGACACTTGTTTGTTGATACAGCCGAAAAAATGAATCGATCTTTTATCGGGATTCGGATGGAAGGGTTGTCGTGGTGGTGTGACGGACCCTCTCGGAAAAAGACACGCCGAGGGGACTTCCGTGCCACTGTGTTATCCACACTCAGGGCTGTAAGCGACTATAAGACGAGTCTCTCGATGTACGAGTCGTAAAAGCTCGTCGTATAACCGTTCGTTGGATGTAGAAGCGGGTAAAAAGGGATCTAACGTGGATTACGATTTGTCTGCAAACGTGTTCTCGATCCGCAGAGGCTCTCTACATCCCCAGAACTACCGTCGGTTGGCTTCCTCGTCGTCGGCCTTATATTCAACAACGTGCCAGGCTTCTCGTAAAGTTCTTTTAACGAAATCGTCTCTACAATGCATAATATCGCGTGTACCTCGCCAGCAGCGTGAAAACTCGTTGGTTTCATTTTATTTTGGGCTCAACTCGGCTATTCATTGACATTTTTTTTAGTAATTAAAAATTGCAACAAAAAAAACACATTTTTCCGTATTCCACAAGCTTTTCTCTAATTAAGCTTCATCGTTCGTATTCGCGATTCCTTTGCACTTTTCTTTGATTTTCATGCGAAGTACTGGTTACGCGACGCAACTCAGGCCCTTGGAATTTGAATCGTGCAAACCTTTGTATACCTATGGTTTAATGGGATGTAAAAAGCTTAAAGGAGAAATAAAAAAAAATCTTTGCAACGTCACTTTCAATTTGAAAATCTCACTTTTAAACGAGAAATAACGTCACGCAAAAAAATTTGAATGATTTCATAGCGACGTCACATCCGGTTGGAAAATCTTCGTCAACCGGAAGTGACGTATTTCCGGTCGAAAAATGAGATTTTCAAGCCGGTAGTCACGGAGTGCAAGACCCTCGGATACTGGTGCGGTTCCTTAATCGTGCGGATGGTTAAATCTCACCTTGGGAATATTAGCTATTAGTCAAATGCTATATTAAGGTCTTTCGCTCGAAACGATTTTGATCCGTAGTTCTACTTCGACAGGCTTGTGAATAAATGACGAACAAACTAACGTCTGGGTCCATGAAATATAGAATAAACTTTCTTGTTAGCCTTTCAACGGAGCTTATGAGCAGAGACGACCTGAAAGTCTCTTTAAAACCGTTTCCTTCGACTCCTCTTGTTATCACGGATTATGACTAATTGAGGAACCGTGAGAGCCAATGCGAGACCACTGGGGGTTAAATATTTAACGTCGAGGGTAGCACAGAGGAGCGTTCTTCAATGCAGATAACTGAATAATTCGGCGCATCGAAACGAAGAATGGAAGGTGCAAAATATTTTCGGGCCCGGAAAAGTCGTATGGAATAAAGTTTCCTGCTAAAGTTTTCGAGTCATTTTCACCTCGTATACACCGCACCAAGAATTATCGATATTTCGTCGGGACTCGTGGCGCGGCAAGATCGGTGATGCGACAAGCTAAACGGGACGGAAACGTCTCGATCTACCATAAAATGACAAATTTAGTAAGTGAATTTCCGCACGGATTGACCGATGAAACATTCTGGTAAATCCCAAAATGGTTTATCGGTCGAAACTTCCTAATTTCGCCACAAAATAGAAACAATCTCTGCCGGATGTTAATTTGATGGACTTAGTTTTATAATTAGATAAATAGCAGATTAAATGATCAGACACTAAGCATTTCAATCCTTGATTTCCCGAACAGTTATCACCTCCACATAAATCGATCGGACAGTTGAAACTGTTACCAAAAAATGCCAAACTCCAAATGAAACGTTCAGAATGGGTTTCTCTTATCCGCTTGTGTTGCTTTCCACATGCCACGCGTCACGTGGAAAGCCTACGAACAAAAATAATTAATCGTCGCCGCCCACCGATGTGATTGATCAGGTTTTAAGTACCATATAATATGCATTTTAACTCGTCATTCCCGGACACTTATGAACTTCGCACGAAACGATCGGTTTAAACTCCCATGAAAAACGTCAAACTCTCGATGAGTTTCACTCGTCGCATCGTTAGATCGCCGGTTTGCATTATGTGAGAACCCTTTTAGGACGATGCACATGAAAAGCATCGAATCGACCACGAACGCCGGACCAGAGAGCGGCAAGGACAGGGGTGAGAAAAGCTCGCCAGGTCTAGCGGAGCGTGTCGAGCTCTGGAGAGTGCAGTGGGTCCATCCGATTTCACGTACTTTCCGCCCTATGGGACTCGATAGCACGCTCGTGTGATCATATACCGTCCAGCGTGGAGCTGGCGGCAAAGCTTTAGGCATCCTGACCGTGCAGCGGTGGTTATACCTGCGCTTTGGGAGCATGGGGCGCACGTTGGTACGGGTGCGCGAGCGCACGGCTCGGAACAGGGCTATCGACCCTCTTCCAACCTGTACGAGACGCCGAGAGAGAAACCCTGTACAACCATCTCGTCCGCATCAGCCACGAGATTCGCCGTTCTGTGACTGCGAACCCGCTGGCCCGTATCCTTGTTTTACTCTCCGGTTTCCACTTGCTCCCTATGGCAACTGAGTTAGCAACCGGCATTACGTACCAGACCGGCAATCGTCGAGTGTACCGAGTACATTCGCGGCCGCGAGGGGGAAAAACGTAACTGCACGTGTGCACATCGAGTTGCACAGTGAATTGTGTGCTCGCCCCGGCAATTTATCGAATTACACCCCCTTGCGTTCACCGGAGCTCCGAATCGAGGTCGAAACTTGGCCGATTAGAACCGGGAATGATGCGCCTGGATTGTTGGACCGCCTGTTCTCCATGTATTGGGCGGAACAGGACGGACCTTCGGAGGACTGCTTTGTGGGCACGTGTCCGTCCGTTGTCGCCGGGAATTTTGACGAAATTGTATGCCGGACCTATGCGATTCCAAGGATGCGGGCACAGGTGGGCTTAATTGCACTCGTTCCGATGCCAACCGAGCAACATTCAGGGGAGGAAAGTGCCGGCGTGGGAAAGCGGTGTTGGCCAACTTCGGTACCAACGAGCTTCTTCTGCTTCAATTAAACTTCACCGTGCTTCAATGAAATTCTTTTACACGAGAACACCCAGGCATCCACTCTACTCGGGGAGAAACGTGTTTCCTGTCTGTTGGCCCGGAAATACACTTTGTTTTCTGGGTCTGCTCTTAAGTAGCCTTGAGCTCACGTCGACCTTCCGGTCGATTCGGGATAAGCCGAGTTGCACCAACTTCTCAGCCTCCAGCCACGATTTTAGGATTCTCTGGATTCTTGCTGTTTTCCGTACGACCCGATGCACCGGGTGCACCTAAATGACCTCGCAGACTTGAACCGGAGATCCGTCGCGATACTCGGGACGTCAGATTGTTCTTGTCCAATGAAATTCTTTTTACTGCTCAAGTCTCCTACGAATTTTGGGTGCTACAGTTTCGACTCCAAACTCAAATCCATCGTGTTGAACTTGGATTTGACGTCGATTCGGAGTGATGAAAATAAATGGCACAAATGGCTCATGGTTGGCCAAGGGACGTGACTGCACGTTTAAAAAAGAAATTGGTATGTTACCACGTAAGTTCGATGTCATGAAAAAGTCGTAAAAGCACGTTCCAACACTGCGACCGTGGTTCTTACACCCTTCGCTTTCGTGAAATCCTGGAAAAACTCGCCCAGTACCGGTGACCGAGCGGACGGGGAAAAAGGTGTTGGAAGCGAGTTTTTCAACTCGTTTCGTCGGGATTGGTCGTTAAAATATGCGTAATATTTTCTGCAGGGCAGGGCAAAACGAGCTCGTATCCTCCATCTATCTGGGAGAACACGTCTTTTTTTACTCCCCCCTCCCTGCGGAAAGTTGGTAAAAACGATCCGTTTTGCCTCGCTCCTCCCTACGTAACGATTGTTCGAATTCGCACGTTGGCACACGAAACGTGTCGTTCGTAAAGTCACCGGTGGAAAATCCGCTGGATAGCACACAGTCGTTAAACGTGAGCTGGTACTCTCTTTTCATACCCTCGTTGCCCCCCCCCTTCCCTCTCCCCCTCATAACCCGACGTCTTCCGCAACGGTAAGTGCAAAGTGTGTGTGTGCTCTCCAGCTTTATACGTACCCGATACTGTATTACCGTACAGTGGAACACACATACAGAGACGCACCACTTGTGGATTCAATTGTTAAATCGCTGAAACGAGATAAAGGAAACGCGCTGCAGAGACAGATAGAAAATACTAAAAATAAATATACAGAAATAAAACTTTCAAGTTTTGTATGCATTGTCGATCGGTAAAACTGTCGGTGCGACGCTTCGCTAGTTATTCCTTCCCCGAAGACGGTCTTGCCGATTGCTAATAAATAAAAAACCAACTAGTGAATTTATAAAGACCGACTCGGAGCGGAAATTGAATCGATCTCGGTGATTCCGAAAGCGTATCGATGGAGTGGGATTACAGCTCGAGAGTCGAGCGGAGACGTTTAACGAGTTGCGCGAAAGATATGCATGAAATTCAAACGACAGGAGAGGTATACAGCGTGATGGTGGTGAATATAGCCCACCCCGATCGCCAAGTATAGCCGATCAGGCCAATAATATATGGACCGGGCCATATTCACCCCTTTTACTCTGTATTAATTTTTTACGTACATATATATATATATACATGTTGAAATAGTCTATTCTCGATGTTCCGGATAAATTCGGTTAATTAAAATACTCGTTACGGATATGGCGTTGGTGAAGATCCGGCGGAGGGAAATCGATACCTATCGTGAGTTAAAGTCGGAAAATGTTGCTGCCACCGTTGCGCCCGGCAGAACGTGCTATACAAGAAAAATAAAAATTGCAAATCCGTTTCGATCCCGAACGGTAAAACCGGGAACGGTGGTATCGGAAGAGCGACGCGGCTTCGAATAAAATTTAATTACTCTCGAAACAGCGAGAGGCATTATCTCCTCCCGCTACGACTGCGACTTTTCAGGTCGAAGCATTTTTTTAAACCCTTCAAAATGAGAAAACTGTACAATGACAAAATATAGCGATTCGCGGCGGTGGGTTGACAACCCGGAAGCTTTTCAATATCGAGAGAACAATGAACGCCGGCCGCTTCGTTTAAACAGCGTCAACCGGCACATTGTCGAAAATTTATTCGAGGCCCGAGACCGAGCAATTTCCTGCTTTTGCTCGTTATTCATGCGCATCCAACAGACGCACATTGAACGACCGCTTCCTTGCGTGAAGCATTTCAAGCAATTTTGTTTTTTATATTAAATAAATTCACAATAAATTTTAAGGAATTTTGTTTTTTTTTATGTTAAATAAAATCACAATAAATTTCAAGCAATTTTTTTAAATATTAAATAAGTTCGCGTGATATCTTTTTCGGTCATTTCGACCACAGTGTACTCGATGCTGAGCGGATGTCGAGAGACGGTGAAAGTAATTATATTTTCAGTGTCGGCTCAAAGGCTCACGGAGAAAATCTAACGAGTATATACATATATGTACACTCATATGTATGTACATGTATGCGGGTGGGATCGATATGCCGAATCCCCCGAGCAGCGAGGTAGAAGCACCCGAACCCTTATCGTCTGCCAACACTGCCGGGAATATAATACATTATTACGAGTCTCCTCGCTCCGCACCGCTCGCCTCGGGCAGCGCTTCGAGGAAATGTGTAAGCGCTTCAAACTGCCATGGGGAGCTTTTGGCAGAATATTACATTGACCGAAGTTTTCCGGGACGCATATAGGCAGATAATGGTTTCAGCAGGTACCGTCCCAGATAGTACGCCTTGAATATTAGATACAGTAATTTACGTTAAAAGTACCGATTCTACGAAAAATGTACGAATTCAAGAATTGTTCTGTAAAGTAAAAAAAATACCCTGTTTTAATGACAAGATCACTGGACTCAATAAAAATGCGTCGAAAAATGTAACTTTTGAAACATTAACTTTTTCATTTTTCGCATCTAAACCACAAAATGTTTCGATGAGACTACCTTCAAAAAACTTGCGTTACTAATTTTTGTCAGAATTAAAAAAAATTATAAAAAGAATAATATAGTTTTAAAAATTATATGTCGATCGGCCGTATCGATGTCCCTGCAAACAAGGTCAAAAATATTCATCACAGTCAAAGTAACCTTAGGGCGAAGACAGCGTAAGTAAAACCATGTATGGTCATCCAGAATTTAAAAAAAATAGTTTAATCCACGTCGAGATCGTTAAAAACTATCCCAGTTCGGTCTAAACTTCCTTTAAATCCAGTAAAAACGAAGTGTAACTTGTCTGATTATTAAACTAACAGCAGGAATCCAAGTCCCTTAAAAAGGGCTTAGCAAAAAGATGCTTTAGCGACTAAATTGTCTTTAGTCGCTGTATGGATCAGTTAATCTCGCTTATCAAATAATTGCTTCCAATTAGAAGCTCACGGAGAGTGTGTCGGCTGGCCGTGCTGTAGTTAAAGTGGCTTAATCATCAGCAGCAGCATAAGCAGCAGAAGCGGCAAGAGCCTCGTGCGAGAGAAAAGCAATTCCACGGGAAAATAATAAATGTCGGGGCGGTAGCGTCTTCTTGAATTGAAAGGCGTTGCCGGCCGGTCGGAAGGCTATTCAACTTCTCTCCCGCTCGTCTCTCGCAATCCCTCACTGCCGTCTCCGTTCCTCTCTCGTCGCTCGACGTTTCGGATGCACCCTGTAGACGTGAATTTACAATCCACCGTTATCCTGCACCGTTCCCCCCATACACCTATCCGCCGAATGAAAGGGACAAAAATAAAAAAATTAAAAAAATTAAGCGCGTTCGCCGAGAGAGGAAGAGTACGGGAGTGAAAGATAGAACTCCTTTCTAAAGACATGTTTCGCGAGAGAACAAACAACCTTAAAAAAGACATGATTCGCGAGAGAACAATTAAACGAAAAAAAAAAAAAAAAAATGAAGCCTACACCGCCTGCCTGGAAAAATCCATTCATATCCAGTCTCGGCCCCTCCTTACAAAATACTTGCATATAGATATAAACATATCGCACAAGAAGCTTTTACCGCCCACTAAATTAAACATTCACGAGCGAATTTTTCTCACTTGCAATTTTTTTTTTCATTCATACACAGTGCTAAATATATACGTCGAAATCTTTGCCGCTTACCCGAGGCAATACAAAAAAATGTTTCGAGATCGAGCCGGTGACAAGAATGGAAGGCGTGCCATTGAAAATTTAACGTAGAAGAAAACGAAAACGCTGGCAACGAAATAATCGGGATCGCGTTCTTAAAGACAATCCCGTCGAATATGTATATATATACATATATATATATTTTTTCTTCCTCGAGTCGTCAAGCCAGTAGCGTAGCATAACACGCTTAAGAGAGCGAGAGCGACGGCGGCGAGCAACAGGAGCAACAGGTAAAAGTAATTTGCTAAGAATCGCATGCCCGCAATTATTTGTTCTCGCGTTTCGACTTGGCTTCGGGCGCGAACGAGGCACACCGAGACGACTCTCGCTCCCCGACCCTTCCGAGGCAAAAAGTTAACTGCCATTCGTGTTCGGTATTCGAGACAGAATGTGAGCCAACGAGCCGAATACCAGGCCGGAGATGTTCGAGTACGCCGGTAAAAAAAAAGAAGAAAAAAACTAAACAATTTTTTTAGAACGAACCGCACGTTTCGTTTTTCACGCGACGAATTCCGATTAAAGGTGGGAGTGGATGCGGGTGTTTTCACGTGTCCGTGCATAACTGGGCTTTATGTACCGATTATTACCGAGGAGTTGGGCGAGAGGTTATTTTTCCCAATGACGCGACAGTTTTTGCAAGCTTTGAGAAAAAATCGAATAATTCACTATACGTTGTGATTAAAGTTTCGCTAAGTTTGGAAGGGGAAGGGCTTTTCTTAGGAAGAAATTTGAAAAAACGTAAGTACACTCCGTGCAGTAATCATTGTAATTATTGTCAGCCAACGAGTCGAATACCATGCCAGAGACGTTCCAATTACAACGGTAAAAAAAGAAGAAAAAAAAAAACAATTTTGTTAGAACCAACCGCACGTTTCGTTTTCTACGCGAATTCGGATTAAATATGGGAGTGGATGCGGGTGTTTTCACATGGCCGGGTATAACTGGGCTTTATCTACTGATTATTACCGACGAGTCGGGCGAGAGGCCCGATCGGGTAATTTTTCCCAATGACGCGACAGTTTTTGCAAGCTTTGAGAAAAAAGCGAATAATCTACTGTACGTTGTGATTAAAATTTCGGTAAGTTTGGGAAGGGAAGGGCTTTTCTTAGGAAGAAATTTGAAAAAAGCGTAAGTAAATTTGAAAAAGCGTAAGTAAATTTGAAAAAAGCGTAAGTAAATTTGAAAAAAGCGTAAGTAAATTTAAAATAAGCACTCCATGCAGTAATTATTGTAATTATTGTCAGCCAACGAGCCGAATACCAGGCCAGAGATGTCCGAGTACAACGGTAAAAAAAAGAAGATAAAAACTATAACAACATTTTTTTAGAACGAACCGCGCGTTTCGTTTTCCACGCGACGAATTCCGATTAAATGTGGGATTGAATGCGAGTGTTTTCACGTGTCCATGCATAACTGGGCTTTATCTACTGATTATTACCGGTGAGTCGAGCGAGAGGCATGCACGCGGCAGAGGATAATGCACTCGCGTTGCAACCGCGATAACTCCCGGAGAATCGTTCTCGCGCGAGATTGTGAGTTGCCGGTAACTAACACGAGTGTCATATGAGGGCTGGCCGATGGTCGGAGAGCGCTGAGACCCGTAACGCACGGGGAGTTAATATATAATATATAGAGCGGGCGAGGAACGCGGACGAGTAACACGCGCGAGTTACGCGATTGATGCACCCTCCGCACTCGCGCGAGCATGCGCCTCGGAGAGTCCGTTGTAACAGTACATACGTGTGTTATATCGGACATACATGTGCACGATGAAATATGTATGTATCAAGGTATGCACACGACGGACAAGAGTAACGGACGAGCCCGACGAGGTGGGAACGTAACAGGAGCGTGTACAAATTATGCGTGTGAAAAACGGAAATGTGACGTGACGTTGGCCGATGCAAATGCCAGCATGCGATGCCATGATAAATACGAGTGGACGTACGATATTACGCGTGTGCGCCTGAATTATGTGTACGCATATCAAGGAGATTTTCATGAGGGTAGCTAAAATATACTGATAAGGTTTTACATATTTTTTTCTTTTTTTGCAAAAACGTATAATTTTTGGAGTTTTGTACCACAAAGTAGGGTAAATAAATTCGGAATTAACTATCCTCAAATTGCGACGCCAATTACTATTTTTAACTATTTTCAAAATACAGGTGGTTCTAGGTTAATGTTTCTTTTTTTTAAGAAATAGAAGACCCGTTTGATCATAGAGACTTAATTTCGAGCGACATGAAAAACGGAAATGTGACGTGACGGCCGCTGCAAATTCCAGCATGCGATGCAATGATGAATACGAGTGTGCGCACGGTATTACGTGTATGCGTACGCATATCGAGGAATTATTGCTGAGGGTAGCAAGAAATATACAGGTCGTTTTTTACATCTTTTTTTTTGCAAAAAGATATAATTTTCGGGATTTCGTGCCGCAAAATCGGTCGAATGTGTATCGAATAAATTTGCAATCAACTGTCCTCAAAGGCCGACGCTAATGACTACTTTTAACTACATTCGAAATACAGTTGGCTCTGGGACAATATCAATTTTGTTTGTAAGAACAAAGAGATCCGTTTGATCGAAGCCAATTGATTTCAAGCGAAATTAAATTTGTTTGCATTATTCGAGTAAACGTTTGTTTCGATTAAATAAATTTAATTACACTCGGTTGACCGCATTAGCGACAATCTATATTTGAATGTATGAATATTTGAATGCCGTAAATTATTACCTTATGGTGGATATGCGATATGTTGTTCGGAATGCTGGATAATACAGCTCAGTCTTCTGTGCGAGTAATGCAGCTTCGTGATCGGTGTAAACGGGGCGTTGATTAACGAAGATAAATGATTTCTTTCTACGCAACAAGATGGCACGTCGATGATGCTGATCACCCTGATAATCTCGTGCAACACCATCGCAATCGTCTTTTTTTGTTTAAACGTGCGACAACCACCGACGATTTATCTCGCAATCGCGGTCACGCTCCGTTAATTTCCTTGTTACTTTAATTTTTTAAATTTCTCATTGTATTATCATTGTTATTATTATGCCCCATCGTGCGCAGCTCGGAATGCAATAGGAGGCGTCGTCCGTACAATGCCACAGTTTCAGAGCGATTCATTCGATGCTATTCATTACGTGTGCGACACATCACGCTCCCTTTCGCATTGTCGCGCATGAATGAAAACAAACTCAGTCAGCTCGTTCGCGACGGAACAGTGCGGAAAATTATCACTCCTCCATTCTCCCTTCATTAACCCCTATACGCTTATTTATTTTTTTATATTATTCGATGCTCTTTTTTAATTTCATTCTTCCTCGTTAACATTTCTTTAATTTCAATTTGCTCGATAACAAAATATCCGACGGTAAATTTTTTGTATTCCCGTCGATACTTCGCACACCCGATCGCCCGGTCTTCGGACGGTCCGAGAGTTCGACACTTGTTCGGAGGAGTAATATCCGATTATCCAGCCCGTCTGATCGAGACTGACCGTAACTACTGAACGGAGCGCGTCCCAGTAGTCACGATCCACGCTGCACACTGGCCGACTCCATAATAATTCGCGATCGGGTATTTACGCACCGTGGCCGACTAGGTTGGCTACACGTCTCGCGCGGTGTATCCTCGGCATAGTGGTCGTAGTAGTAGTGGAAGGAGTAACAGGGGTAGCGGTGGCCGCCGGTCGTCAGTAGTAAAAGCCTGTCACGATCCGGCGCGCGACACTCGCGCTCACGGCGTCTGCCTATACAGTTATGTAGTAGTACCAGCAGCAAGCGGTAGTAGTAGTAACTCCCACGTTACGATACCGCGTATATATGACGGTGACCCTGCACCCTCCCTCGTCCCACCGGCTCTCCTCGTCCAACCTCGCAGTTTTCCTTGGCTCCGTCCTCGCCTCCGTTACGAGACGATCTCAGCCTCCTTTGCCGTATCGAAAATCGTGCTCCGTCGAGCCTTCGAAAACTCGACCTTCTCACTGATATGCACCGACCGTTCGAACATCTCTCACGGAGCTTTTCCTCTCGTTTCAGGCTCGACAACCGATTTCGTCACTGCTAATTCCGTGCAGTGAAAATACTTGCTCCGAAGAAAAATGACAAATGACAAAATTTAAAGAAAAAAATCGCAGAGAATATCATTCGATTGGTTTTTTACTTATAAAAGGCAGCTCTTGCGTCAATGAAGCACACGTTCCGAGGACGCACCGAACACGCGAGCGGTCCGTGTGTGGCGATAAAACAAAGGGGTCACGTTTCTTGGTAGGAGGGAAAAGTCTCACTGTCTCTCGCGGTTTCCTCCTATCGTTTGTCCGCCTCTTTCGCACAGACGTTAGAGTCTCGTCGATGCAGCGGAGCAGCGATAACGACAATGTCTCTTCGTTAATGATAACGATAACGATCCGCGTGACGCTGGCATACGTGAGTCGATGTGTGCGAGAAGGATTCGTGCTTTACGCGTCGCGCTGCAGAGGAATCTCCTCGTATGTTTACGTCCCACCATGATGGTCACTGGTGGTGGTGCTGCTGCTGCTGCTGGTGCTGCTGCTGCTGCTGCTGATATCTTGGATACGCGTCGCTTCGATTCACCCCTTTTCTCGACGTGCTCTCGGGGCTCCGTCTCGCATTGTCTCGGTGCGAGGTCGTTCCCGATCCCCTCACGCTTCTCACCGGCGACCACTTCATCCTTACTCGTCACGCCGACGATTTTCCTTGTCAACTATTCCACCGAGAGCTCCTCGCGCTTGTCGCACGTTTTTTGTTTCTCTTTTTTTGGTTTTTTTTTGTTTTTTTTTTTGTTGTGTCGTTCGTTCTATGTCTCTTCGTTTGTTTTGTCGACGCACTGGAGTTTCGTTTTCCAACTGTCCGTCCGTCCGTCAGGCACAGCGGGGGGGTGAGAACCTTCGTCTCCTCGCGGTTCGTGTCCACACGCTATCACACACAGGGGCGACTAACCGAGGTAGAGGCGGATTGTGGGGGGGTAGTTCGACGGCGACGGGAGAGAGGAGGGGGTCTGTGTCAGCAGCAGTAACCTCCTGCCGCTACTACTACCGGGGGGAGGGGGACGAGAGAGCGGCTTGGCTTCACTCTCGCAAACGTGCGAGGACACGGTGCGCCGCGGCCTGACGCTACCCTCCAACTACCCTAAGGTCGAGGGTGGAACTAGCGCCACGCCCTCCGAGCAGGTGGCAGCACTGCACGCGGGCCCCTCTCCGGACGAAAACTGGCGTACCGCTATAGCTTGCGGACGATTATGAGGGAGGGGGGTGCGGCGAGGAGGGTGCGCGAGAGGCGAAATTTCTCAAGGTATACGAGCAAAGTCCGCGGGACACATGGGCTTCTTTGTGAGATATATATATATATATATATATATATGCATAGGAGGACTGGACAATAAGGGGGAGGGGGGGTGTTTATATTTTAGCGAATACATTATTGGCTTAAGGGGATGATTTGTAGATGGTCGAGACGGGCAGATGTTATTGAATATCTTTGGATTAATTCGATTCTACGAAGATACATTGTCTTGAACCTCACGGAGACTTCTGAGTAAACTTTGAAATAGACGGAACTGACTACATGAATTGGAACGTCGATTTTCAAGATAGATTTATCGTTTTATCGTGCGGTGAATGGTTAATGAATTATGAATTTTTATGATCTCCGGTCAATCGGGTAACTTTTCTCAATGTACGCGACAGTTTTCGCAAGCTTTGGGAAGAGAGCGAATAATTCACTGGAAGTTGTGATTAAAGTTTCGAGGAAGAAATTTGAATGAAGTGTGAGTACACGCTGTGAAGTAATTATTTGAAGTGCAGCTGCGAAGAATTTTGAATTCTTCTCCACTGAGACGAGGGACGGGAAATAGTCGGGAAAAATTTAACGGACGACAAGCAGAGTTTCCTGAAAGCTTTGTGAAACGAGTCGTCGTGCAGTGCGCGACTTCCTCACAGTAACTTGACGGCTAGAGTCTTAATGTTACTCTTGCGCTAGATTTATTCGCAAGAGCCATACGCATGTCCCGCTTGGCGTGCCGAGAGTTTGCCGACTGAGAATGCACGACTTTGGTTGAGCAAACGGCGAGATTGACTTTTCGACCCGGTCAAGTCGCCTCTACAAGCGTTATATACAATCCCTTCGCTCAATCTCGCGTTTCGCGGCAACGCTACGTGTAGATATAGATACATATATGTATATATATACTGTAAAAAATTTTTTTTGAAAATTAATGAACGGTATTGGAAGCTTTTTTACATAAACAGTTTCTGAAATTTCAAACACATGTGTGTTGCAATTTTACAGTAAAATTTGT
>JAPYZD010006741.1:0-14645 GCA_030522725.1 Ichneumoninae sp. B BG-2022a | reverse complement strand
TCATCAGAAATATCATCAGAAATATCATCAGAAATATCATCAGAAATATCATCAGAAATATCATCAGAAATATCATCAGAAATATCATCAGAAACATTCAGAAATTTTTTTCTATCTTCGTTTCTGACCCCCCAGGGTCGGGACTAATTTAGACCGGAAGTGGTTCGGTACCTTCGTAGATTCCTCCAGATTCTTGTGATAGTTGAGTGTTTCCTTTTTGTACATGCGCCCATGCAGAAGAGTTATAAGAACGATGAGTGGAATGAAAGCCATACCGAGGAGTCCCAGTCGCCACTCGTAATAAATAGAGAGCCCTATGGCAAGTAGAAGGGTACTGATTGACTGTACAATAGTACCGATGCGTTGGCCTGTTGCACCCTTGACCGCGGCGGCTTCGGTCGATAGTTTAGCGCAGAGAGCTCCCGCTCCGTTCGACGCCTCGTCGAACCAGGCCATTTCCTGCTTCAGCATCGCTCCGAAAGCGAACCCCCTGAGTCTCGTCGTAAGTCTTTCGCTGGCAACGGTCAACAGAAAGAGCTGTGCATAAAAACAAATATTCACTTTTAGCCCCGCCAATTTTATCATCCATGGCAATGAGAAAACGCACTTGAACGCAGGTTGCAGTTCCAATGACGACGCCCGCGCATACGAAATATACAATGTACATCGTTGATCTGTCCCTCACAGCCTCGACATCGGGATCCGAAAGCATCTGCAAAAGAAGTGAAATTAAATAGAATATCGAAAAAAAGAAGTTGAAAATTGAAATTATTATGTCGGTTTCTCATAAAAGTTGGAAATTGAAATTTTGTCATCGCTTTCTCATAGAAGTTGGAAATTGAAATTTTCATATCGTTTTCTCATAAAAGTTGAAAATTGAAATTATGTAATTGCTTTCTCATAAAAGTTGGAAATTGAAATTTTGTCATCGCTTTCTCATAAAAGTTGGAAATTTGAATTTTGTCATCGCTTTCTCATAAAAGTTGGAAATTTAAATTTTGTCATCGCTTTCTCATAAATGTTGGAAATAAAAATTATTATATCGCTTTCTGATAAAAGTTGGAAATTGAAATTATTATATCGTTTTCTCATAAAAGTTGGAAACTAAAATTATTATATCGCTTTCTCATAAAAGTTGGAAATTAAAATTTTCATATCGCTTTCTCATAATGTTCCTCTATTTGCGAAGGTTCTTCCATGAGGAATCATTGTCTGTATTTTTGGCTTCCTCATAGAAGGAGCTTTTTCGATGTTTTGGAACATTCTGAACACGATTTCATTAAAATCTCGATTTTTGTTTTACACCATAACAAAGCTTTCTCTATGAGGAAGGAAAAAATTTATTGATAGTCGATACCTACATCGATAACGTCACCAAACAGCACAGCGAACAGCACCGTCGAGGAACCAACAACTACGGACGCAACGCTCGCAATCAGTATAAGTTTCCATTCGGGTGTGTTCAACTTCAGGACTTTCCACGTTCCTACTTGAGTCTCTCTTCCATCGCTCTTATCATCGTCCAACTGTATAAATCAGCACTATTCTAAATAAAATCAGTGATTGGCAACTTTCTCAAAGTGCTTTTTGCATCGATAAATAGTTTCAGTTTGTCACGAACCTCGCACTTGATCGTTATAGGTTCGAGATCTTCGTCGAACTGTTCGATTTGTGCATCGGCGATGGAGTGGGTCAATGGAGATTCATGAAAGTCAGAAACCTGTGCGGTCACCAGACTATGATAGTGACCTCCGAGTTTCATCAACGTTTCGTGGCTGCCCTCCTCAACGACTTCGCCGTTCGAAAAAACTAATATCTTGTCTGCACCGCGTATGGTCGTTAGTCTGTGTGCAATGATTATAGTTGTTCTTCCTTTATTAGCCTATAAGAAAGTTCATGCTCCATCAGATAATGTAACTACAAACTACTGTAATTAAGGAGGGAGTCTCGCTGCGCGCTGACTTCACATAAGTTCGACAACAATAAGAGAAAATTGCAAGTACTTCTTGATGGTGTAAAAACCTGAAAAAAATCATGTATACTAAAGGTATTGAGAAGATTAATTTTCCATGATAATAATTGCAAAATGTTATTAACAAATTCATCAAAAAATTAATTGGTTATTAATTGGTAAAAATTTTTTCCGTTTTTTAAGTAATCGTTGATTTTTGTTCTATAAAAATCAAATAAAAAAATCATCGATTACTTAAAAATCTGAAAAAATTCATACGTATTCAGAAAAATAAACGAATCATTTTTATTTAAAAAAGAAATTGAGTTACCACATATTTTGATGAACAATTTTTTTTTCAACAATTTGTTAATAACATTTTGAAATTATTTAAGTATGAATATATAAGTTTATATAAGTATGAATTGTTAAAGATTTCTATAACATTGGGAAGTCTTTGCAATTCTTGCCCGAATTTCTCGAAGTTAGGCAAAATGAACACCACTCGCTGCGACCTCCTTAAAGCCGGCATTTGTGCATCAAATTTTATGAGATAAAAATAAAAGTTTGACGCACGTTGTCAAGAGCAGCCTGAACTTTCGATTCGCTTCGAGTGTCCAACGCCGATGTGGCTTCGTCCAGAAGCAAAATCGTTGGATTTCTGATCAACGCACGCGCTATCGCGATTCTTTGCTTTTGCCCACCTGATATTTGGGCTCCCCTTTCACCGACAAGTGTATCGTATTTCTGGATGAGAGATCGTTATTAAGTGTTTTAATTATTATTCAACGAGAAATGAAAAATTACTGTTTAAAAAGTAACAAGAGATTCTTGCGACTCCCTTTAGCGCATCGTCGGCTCGATGGAGCCAGCTTTCATATCGGAATTCGCTTACCGATGGCAGTTTCATTATGAAATCATGCGCGTTTGATTGTTTAGCAGCTTCCACGATCATTTCCATCGTCGCGTCCAAATTTCCGTAACGTATGTTCTCCGCTATCGTTGTGTCGAAGAGCACAGGCTCTTGGCCAACGATGCCGATTATGCTTCTCAGCCACCCGACGTTCAGATTGCGCAGGTCGCGCCCGTCGAGTAAAACCTTTCAGCAATCAAATGTAGTCACAATAACAGTAATGTCCATAATGCATACGATTGTATGTGCAAAATTACTTGGCACCTTTTTTCGAAACATACAAAATTGTTTACATCGTATAAAATTGGAAAGGTCCAAACTTATTGTGGACAATCGCTAGATGACAACAGTTTTAGGAAGATGGCTAAAATTTCCGCAAAGTACACAGAAAAAATGGTACCAACCTTCACAAACGTCCACAATTCTTAATTTCACAAAAGTTAATACAAGTTAAATTTTACAAAAGTTAATAAAAGTTAAATTTTACAAAAGTTAATAAAAGTCAAATTTTACAAAAGTTAATAAAAGTTAAATTTAACAAAAGTTAATTTTACAAAAAAATCTTGTACACTTTACAAAAATGTCTGTCAATTTTACGAATACTTTTTGTAATATTAACAACAAAATAAGTCTGGACGTTTGTGGACAAAAAAAAGGTTTGTTAAATGTACAAGTATTTTTTACTGTGTACCGCACCCTTTTTTCAAGAATTTCAAAGTCTCGAAAATTTCGAACCGGCCCTCAATCTTCGTGAAAATTGCAGTGTTTATCGAGACATGATCGATCGGCCGATGTACCAAATTTCAACTCGCTATCGCAAGTTGATTCCGAGCTATATTCGTTTTAAATTATGCACTCACATACATCCGGACACCAGCTAAAAATCTAATTTCCTGACGTTGCAAGTACTCTGACATTAAAATCTATATATATATATTTTTTTTTTGAAAACACAGAAAAACGAAAAAATTTCAAATATTTACCTGTCCATCGATCGGATCATAGAACCTCTGTAGAAGTTGTATGCACGTCGACTTGCCGCATCCGGAACCTCCCACCAACGCAACGGTTTCACCTTCCTTCACCCGAAAATTCAATTTTTTCAGTACCTAAAAGAGATTCGACGACATTGTAGTTAACACGACGAAACGTACGTACAGCATATGCTATAAAATTTTGACGACTCACCTGAACATCCGGTCTCGAGGGATACTGAAACTGAACGTCTTTGAACTCGATCGCCCCGCGAAAATTTGTCAACTTGACGCCTTTGGGATCGAGACTGTCGATCGCCGATTTTCTCTCAATGACCGAGAAGATTTTTGCCGCGGCGGCTTTCGATACCGAGAAGAGCTCGATGTAAGGGGACACCACGCCGATGTTCATCGCGCCGATGACCGTACAAAAAAATACCTAATGATCGTTAGCATAACCTAATACGTAAGACAGGTGCCTTTTCCGAAATTTTAAAAATGGACCATTTTCAGGATAGGGAATCATTTATGTTAAATTTTGCGAAACGGCACTTTTTTTTCAAAAAATTTCGAGATATCGAATTGAAACCAACGAATTAATGCAACGGCATTGTTTTCAAGTGATATATTTCCCAACGGATTTTATTACGGAAAAAATTCTAAAAAAATGTTTTGAAAAAAGCAATTTCCGTCGAAAAAATGGTAAGGGTTCAGGATAGTGAATCCTATGTTAAATTTTGCGAAACGGCACTTTTTGAACAATTGGATCGTTCGATCCAACTGTTCTGCAAAGCAACAACTGACTATTGATATTATTAAAATTCATACCGAGACCATGACCGCCGTATCGTACTGTCGTTCATCGCTAGGTAAGTCCCTTTGATCCAGAACCAACGCGACACCGTACCACTGAGACAATGCGTAACACGCGTAGGTACTCAGCCAGAGGAAGCCGAAGCCGCAACCGGACGCCAGACCGATCCTCGCGTTGATCTTGTAACTCGCATCCAGATTCCTCTTGTACCTCTCCAATTCGGATTCTTGGCCATTGTAAGCGACGACCGTTTTTATTCCGGATATGACCTCTTGCGCTACCGAGGAAGCGGCACCAAAGGCATCGAGCTCTTTGCGCGATAGACCGGAAGTTATCTGTAGACCCGGAAGCACAAACAATTTTCACCCCGTTCGAGCAAAGCTCTTTACTTTGTAAAGAGTACCTTACAAAGTACCTTTCTTTGAAAGGTACTTTGAAAGGTACCTGAAAGGTACTTGAAAGGTACTTGAAAGGTACCTGAAAGGTACTTGAAAGGTACTTGAAAGGTACTTGAAAGGTACTTGAAAGGTACCTGAAAGGTACCTTGAAAGGTACCTTGAAAGGTACTTGAAAGGTACTTGAAAGGTACTTGAAAGGTACTTGAAAGGTACTTGAAAGGTACTTGAAAGGTACTTGAAAGGTACTTGAAAGGTACTTGAAAAGTACTTCAAATCGTAAAAAAGTACTTGCGTATTTCCCGGTAGTTTAGAAAAAAAAGTATACCCTGGCTACAACCGCGAGAACAATGCCGGTGACTGGAAAAGACGCCAAGCAAACGAGGGCCAACTGCCATCCGTAGTACAGCGCGAAGACTATACTGAAGAAGAAGACCGCCACGTGATCGATGAATATAGCAAACTTCTCGCCAATGCCTTCTTCGAATTTTATTACGTCTCTGGAAAAGAACGTTTAATCTTCAAACAACAGTGTGACCACCCGAAAAATCACTGATTTTTGCGATTTTTTTTTCTCATGGTTAGGATACCCTAATCGGTCTGGGTTTTTTATAATAAATTAAAGCAGCGATGAAGAATACAAAACGATTTTTGTTGCGGTGATTTTTTAGTTTTTTATTATTGTTATCAGTTATCAAAAATGTTGTAAAAAAAAAGAATCCTAATCGGTGTCCACTTTTCCGGGCTCAATTTTGATCTCAAACAAATATTTCAAGAAGATTATTAATCTGGAGGAAAGCCGCTATCGTCCTATGGAGGCTTTTTTTTACAAAATGGCGGCGATTTGAAAAAAAAGTAGTGAATTTGGCCTTTTTTCGACAGTTTTTCGAAAAAAAAATAGGAAGTTTAAAAAAAAAAGCTTCCATAGGACGATGGAGAATGACAAGAAGAATGTTCTGTAAAAATTTGAAATCGGTAGCTTGAAAACTCTTCTCCCGGCAGCGGACACCGTTTTGAAAAACACCGTTCCGAGAAAAACACGCTTTAACTTTCAAGATCAGGATGTGACGCTCCGTTCCCTTTCTCATGTGACGCTCCGTTCCCTTTCTCTAAGAAATGCTGTAGTGACGAAAATAATTCGAATTTCGATTTAAAAATTTAACAGCATGTTTGTAATCGTGTATAGTATCCAATAAGAAAAAAAAACGATTTTTTGAAAATTTCACACTGAGACGATCCCTTAATAGAACATACGCACTCTGTAAGTTCGGTAGCCACATTGCCGCTCTTCATCTTGAGGTCGTACCAGCTGATGTCCTGGTGAAGGACGGATTTCAGGTACATCTGTCGGATTCGAAACGCTTGCCTCTGGCTCGTGTAATTGAACAGCATCACGCTCATGTACACGAGAAAGAGCATTCCCAAGCCGATTATGCTATTCCCAATAGCGAATCTTTTAACCGCGCCGACTATGGCTGTTGTCGTCGGCGCGGTTGCGTTGCTTTCAGCGGCGATCACATTTTTCAACTCTTCGTCAACTATGTCGCGAACCATCTCGCCGAATATGAAGACCGTCGCCGGCACGAGAATTCCGCCTCCGATGGCGCAAATTCCTCCGAGGACCATGAGAACAATTTCGAACCGGTTTGCATAGCGAAACTGAAAATTGGGGCGGCTGATTTCAAGATTGCGAAAATGAGTGTATATAAAAAAATTTAAAAATTAAAAAAAAACATTGTGTACTTGGAGTGCTAACGTACTGGCCGATAACACGTGCTCGACCGCCCGATAAGGCTCGGGAGTCCCAGGGACAACGAGAAAATTAAAGCCTTTTTTTTATCGTGAACTCGCTAGGCTATCTGGGTATCCGGTGCAACTATCTCGATCGTGTTTGGGCGCTATGCATTATCGCATTGTCACGTTGCAACTGGGGTTTAGTACAAACAAAATTGCATACTTTTCGAAGTATACTGTACTCTACTTTACTGTAATTTTTAAGTCTCAAGTTTTTATTTTTTGTTCTTAATTTTCCGGATTTTGTGTATTTTTTTTTTATTTTTTATTCTTAATTTTACAAATTTGTGTATTCAATTCTCTGCATTGTAATTCGGTCGATTAGGACGCTACGTAAGATGCACCTGTTTATTTTCTGTACTGTACCGTAGCTTTTAACTCTTAAGTTTTTATTTGTTATTCTTACTTTTCCTAAAAAAAAATTTTTAAAAAACCATAACAAACTCATAGAAAAATAACAAAATAAAATAGAACAAAACAAATCGAACATAGTCCTAGAGCCTCAGATGCAATAAAAAATAATAACAATAGTTTATGAAAATTTTGTTTAATTTAATAGTTTTACTTTTTTTCAAAGCCTGTCTGTGAGCGGAAAATGTGGTTTGGATTTCTTACCAATTGAAATTGGGACACCGGTCGTGCTTCCTCGTCGTTAAGGCACTTCCGCTCGACATTTTCCCTGAAATTCGATTTGATCTTACGACAATTGAACAACTTTTCGAAAACTTTTCGTTTAGGTTTCTTAATGATTTCTCTGTATCAAGCACGACGTTACTTAGTTGTCTTACGCTTCACTCGGTGGATTACTCGACGGATTTTCACTTGCGTTGATTTTCGTTACCTTCGTTAAATTCGGTATGTTTCGAGCAACTTTGTTATTGCTCTTACCCCAGCAATTGAGTAACTTCCTCATCCCGCTTTGTGCAAAACAATTCCCTCGCAAAAACGTATCCGATCGCGTTTGCTACTTGTCGTCGTTTGAGATTTTCGACAATAAGTCAAGTGTCATACCGAAACGACTTATCTTATCTGCCGGCATCGGCCCGTACTATCTGCGTTTGTCGTCGCCCCACGTATTAGCACCTTATATCAAGTTTGATATTTTAATCAGGCCGCAAAAAAAAAAAAAAATTGTAGTTACATTGACCACGATAAGTCGGAAGAGCAAAAATAATATGGTCTCTTAAAAAAATAAGGAAATATTTTTTTTCTTGGATCACTGTAGAAGGCGATATAGCAGTAGGCTAAGGTGACTGGCTGATTAATGGCAATCGCGAGAGGGGGAGGGGGGGAGGTAAAGATTGCTTCCGAGATGCCGCTTTATCACAGAGAAAATAGCATATCTTATTGCAATCTGTCCGGCAGGGAATCCCTGTTATCGACCGTATAGGGGGACCGGGGCGAGATGGAATAGCGAAAAATCGGGCTGATGCGGGGCGTAATGGACCCTAAATAAGTTTTTTTTTTTTTTTTTTTTTTTTCAAGAAAAATCGACAAATCGAGATTAATTCTGGAAAAAGAGTTTAATGCACTTTCTAAATGTGACCTTATTTTTTCTTAACATCCTTAAAGTGTGATAAGAATTTCCCGACGAAATTTCAGGCAATTTACGAACGACAATGTATTCACTTGAAGACTATATTTCTCAACATAAGATTATAAACAATATACACTTTTTTCACTCTAGTACATCATTACTAAGTAGTCATACATGACCATTGCTGCCGTAAATGCTGATTTCTCTATAAATGTAAAATTATGATAAAAACCTTTCTGTAATATCCAAATGCAAAAATAATAATGAAATTTCATCGATATTTTTATCGTCGAATATTATGCATTTGAATGATTTAAAAAAAAAATCGATAATTCATGAGAGCTACCAATCTCAATTGCTCGGTTACACGCACGACTTACACTGAAAAACATATCGAGATACACAGGGTGATACAAAATCTATATCGAATCGGAACCATCACACACAGATAGATAAAACTGTGATTAGTACCCTACAATAATATTAATTAATGATAGTTAGTTCATTAATTATTTTAATAATAGCAATAGTTAATCAATTAAGTATAGGTAGTAGGTAAATTATTATAAGTATAAATACAGCAGTAGTAGTTGGTAATAATTATTCGTAGATGCCTTTCTTTTCTCACTCCACTTTTTACAATGTTTTTTTTTTAATCGCTAATTTTTTTTATATACTTTGGCTGGGTTTTTTTTATACGAAGTGGGCCTCGAGAAGTGTGAATGTTACAAATAGTTATTTATACAAAAGTTGACGGATTTCACGCATTCGCGATCGTCTTAGCGAGCGATTAATTTTTTTTTTTTTGTAATGGAAAATTGACTGTTGAACGCGAATGCCGCATGTCAATCCGGAAATCTCCGACGCCCACGATGAATCTACTGTTCTACTATACATATCGCTTAAGGTGGCATCTAGCGGACGGCTAGAGATGAACGTGAGTAAGGAGAAGATTGAGAGAGGAATTGCGAACACTTAGCGATGAGATAGAAATCTGAAAAAAATCAAACACGTAGAAGGTACCGAAAATATTAATTTTGCATAATAATAATTCCAAAATGTTATCAACAAATTAACGAACATAACAATTTTCCGACAAATCAGCCGGCAAACAAACTTTTTTATTTTTATGGAAACGATTTGTTTTCATAAATTAATGTTGTTAACTAATGTTTAATGTTGTTAATATAACAACATTTGTTTCCATAAATTAATGTTGTTAATTTTTCTGAATACGTATGAATTTTTTCAGAATTTCGAGTAATTTTCGAAAATCGCGTTTTTAGTTATTAAAAAAACGTCATTTTCAAAAATTACACAAAATTCTGAAAAAATTCACACGTGTTCAAAAAGATTAACAAATTATTTTTATATGAACAAGAAGTTAAGTTTCCGGAAGATTTGTTGAAATTATTTTTTTTCATTAATTTGTTAATACAATTTTGGAATTATTATTATGCACAACCAATCTTTTCAGCACCTTCCATATGCTTGATTTTTTTCAGATTTTTATCCCGTCGAGAAGTGTTCGCAATTTCCCTCTCAATCCTCTCTGAACTCACGTGTGGTCTCAGGATGTCCGCTGGTGCGACCTCAACGCCTCTTTACAACTTCTTCGTGCAGTACGTATCTCTCAATATAGTACATTGATAGATTCTTATTTACAAGTTCGTCGTCGAGTTGCACACCGAAATAATTTACAATTATCGTTCCAGTTAATTCAGTTAATTTTAAAACCTCTATCCAAACGCTTTAAAAAAACGCAAGTGACATTTTTTTCAAAATTCCATCGTTACCAGAAAAATAAAGCCCGAATTCCGTAGATCCACAGAATTAAACGGGCAAAAATTTAAGAACACGATAACAATAAACTAACAACTAAGCTGGGTTTTTAAATACGACTATGTTTTTCCGACGACAAACTCTTCATCCGAATAATATAAACGTTTTTTTGAACGAGTAATTTTTTTTCTCTCAATCATTATTTACTCTGAAATAACACACTAAAGTTTGGAACGTCAAAAGTTGTATTTTCATTACAAAGACACAATTTCATCGTCCTATTGTGGGGAAACATTATTTTTAAGTATAAAAAACATTAACAGGGTTTTTGTTTAGTTTTCAGGTTTCGATGCTGTACCGCTGAATGTTTCGTAAAATCTGTTAATTTTTCGCCCCCTGCGATCTTCAACATTTCAGAGTGTATTGTTTCTTCATTGGTTTTTTTTACCAAAAATGGTCTTCAACATGAGGAAAAATCTACCGCCTTTTCATATTCTACGTACTGGATCTAAAGTTTCGAATATATATGTATATTTACAAACGAACAAAAATACCCAAGTAATAAATTACAAAGGAAAACGTGGACCATACCCAAACACTTTTATTAACCGAAAACCGGCGGAAAACCGATCGTCAGGAATTGACGTTTTAGCGACTGTCATTTTTATCTAACAGACCGAAAAGGGACCGAAATGTTTCGTGGCTTTTTGTGACCTCGGTGACCTTGACCGCAAGCTCTCGGAGCTGTCAGTCGGTTTACGCTCGGCCACTGGGACGTGTTCGGACACTGGGACGTGTTCGACCACTGGGACGTGTTCGGCCACTGAGACGTGTTCGGCCACTGGGAAGTGTTCGGCCACTGGGACATGTTCGGCCACTGGGACATGTTCGGCCACTGGGACATGTTCGGCCACTGGGACGTTTACCTTAATGGTCGGTTGGAGGTCAACAACGTGAAAACCGGGCGACACTCCGGGAACTTGCGATCAAGGTCACTCAGGTTACAAAAAGCTATGAAACCTTTCGGTCGGTTCTCGGTCGGTTACATCCAAATAACGGTCGGTAAAACGTCCATTTCTAACCGTCGGTCTCTGGTCGGTTTTCGGTCGAATCGCGGTCATTTCTATGGTCGGTCAGACTGCTTAGGGTATCGAGAAGATCAATGGCGAAAAAAGTGTATTAAACATGTCTGACAAAAAAAAAAGAATCGAGCTAGTCCCTTTAAACTTGGGAAATAACGTCAGACTTGGATTTTTACATTCCGCGGAAGAATAGAGCGTACGATGCTCGTAATGTGTAACAATAAAATCCCGATGTTTCCTCTACTACCGTGGAAATGACGGCGGCGAATGGCAGTGCTGGTGAAATAACAGTCACACGAATAGAGTTAACGAGTCGAGTCATCGAACTCGAACGTAAATGAAACGATCGTATCTATAAAAAACAGAGTTGGGCAGTACTTAAAGTGCACGCGTGTTAATTTGGTATTTAAAGTACGAACTTAAAGTACCAAAGTACTTTTGCTAAGTACTAAGACCAAAGTACTTGTACAATTTATTCCTCAGTACGTTGGGATTAATTTTCCAATTTGGAATGCTGAATATAAAAAGGTGCAAAGTAATTTTTAAATTTTTTTTCCAATTAATTTTCATTCATTTATTTTATATTAATATTCTATTTATTTATTTATAATTTCAAAGTAATTTTTTCATTTTATTTTTCAAAGGTGCAAAATGAATTAAAGATTCATTTGCACATGAACCTGTAATATATTCACATTTTGCTGAAAGTTGTACTAAATGGGGAAGCCATGTGAAAATTACTTTGCACTTTTTTCGTGACATAACATTTTTTCTATGTCTTATAAAATTGAAATCGTCAAAATTCACTCGAAACACGTCGAAATGTGATGACGAAGAAAATCACGGTTAAGAAGGAACAGTACTTTGTACTTTGTATTTTATTAAAGTACTTTAAGTACCGGAATTACTTAGCACTTAGTACCCAGTACTCAGTACTCAGTACTTGGAGGAATTTTGCCCAGCTCTGCTATGATACTAAATACCGAAAGAAAACATTTTTCTTATTATATAATTGTCCATAATTAAAATTCGCAGCGACAATAGGGTAGTTCGGGCATAGACAGGACACAAAAGAGGGGATGGAATAACAGCTATATATCCCCGAATTACCCCAATTTTATAATAATAACGCTAATAAGAATTATGACAATATCACTTGTGATCCGTCCACAGTATCTACTTTTACCGTGAATTCTACGATTATTTTTTTTTTCTAGTGTACAATATAATATATCTGTCATCTTTATATTTTATATTCGTATAATCTTTTTTTTCCATTAGTTCGCTGCTATCTCATACAACTAATAACATTATGTATAATAATGTTAAACTGAATTGATGTCACTTACACGCTATCTACATGTATATGTTCTGTAAACGTGATATATTAAGGCCTCTTAGTTACTAACGACAGGTCATCACACACTTTAAACTTGTTTATTTTAATCTTTTTTTTTCTGACCGATAGGCAAGATCTACCGATACGAAGCGTTCGTTTTAATTCTTGACACATTAATTCTTTTCACATTCTAGTCAATTTATTATTATTATTTTTGTTTGTTTTATTCGTGCAACTGTACAGACATTAATAACGTTATATCGACTTATCGAGTGTTCGAAATATTCTATATTTATCGTTAATCGAAAGGTTTAAGTTTTTATGCCTCCTCGGCTTGGTAAAATAAAATAATTTGAAAGACGCATTAAAGAAAGAATAACTTACCGTTAAATAAAACATCACAATTAATTGTTAGGATCAAATATGGGATGGGCGTGTAAAAAAAATTTATATGGTACATGAACGTGTAAAACGCTTTAAAAAAAATCTTGAAAAAATCTCAAATTATTATTATATTTTTTTTTTTTTCATAAGCAACTTTATTGTTTGGTGCATCTTGCTGTTTCATCTACTCTCAAATAATAGAGGCGTATTCCCTATTGATAGATTATACGTTGTTATCCGTTTCTCTCTTTATTTATTTCATATGTAATAACATAATCTACGAGATTTATGCACTACATCGTCACACATTCGATTGAAGTTTCGATTAATCGAATCTCTCGATATATCGTTCATTTCCGTTTTACGACACTTTTTTATTTTTATTATCCTTAATATTCTCTTTATTTATTCAACTCTCAATATTATGGCGCGAATTTTATTTTTTGTAAATTCGAACATGTGACAAGTACCGAAATTTCCGGTTCCATAGAATGCCCAACTGACCAGCTACAGTGAGCCAAGTATCGTTTATCATTAATTATTATTTACAATAAATTGTCATCGTCGCGCTTTGAAAAGTCTTTTCGTCTACGCTCTTAATAGGAAACATCGAACTCGTTTGTTCAATCGGCATTTTGCTTTCCGGTATTTTTTTTTTCATGAACGTTTACTGCCTGGAAATGTGATTTTTAATTTAATAAAAAAAAATAATGAAAAAAAATATTAATAAGCTGGAAGTACAAAAAGCCATCTACAGACAAAATTAAATGTTAAAGTTACGGAAAAAAGTTTCTCTTGAATTCGTCGATTATGAGAGTGTATCGTAGAATTATAACGGCAGCGTTCGCTGGCTAATTGGCAGGACCCTGGCTAAATACGTGCACTACTGACTGCTTCCTTTCCGATTGTTTTATCTCTGTCACTTATTACAAATTATATTTACAGACGCGCGACGAGAAAAAACCTCGGGCCACCACACCACCCGGAATATCGTAGAATTATTAAATACAACCACTCCGATTTTTTTTTTTTTAGCTACCCCAAATTGGGAACTTAAGTTCTAGACGTGGCGAGCTTCGGACAGTTAAGGAGGGAGGCTGCGCGTTGACTTCGCATAAGTTCGACTACAATAAGAGAAAATTGCAAGCACTTCTTGATGGTGTAAAAATCTGAAAAAAAAATTATGTTTACTAAAGGAACTGAGAAGATTAATTTTACATAATAATAATTGCAAAATGTTATTAACAAGTTCATCAAAATATCAATTGGTTAACAAATTACCCGGCAACAAAACTTTTTTTTTTTATGAAAATGATACGTTCATTTTTCCGAATGCGTATGAATTTTTTCAGATTTTTATATCCGTGCACCAACTTCAATTAACGAAAATACAGGGTTTTGGAAAAAGATTTTTTTTAAATTTTTAAGTCAATTATCCAATATTCACCGTTTTGTGGCCACGTCTAATGTATTTTTCCCCCACCGATAACGAGTTTCCGAATTATTTTACTCCTAGGGTGACACTTGATACATAAACTCGTGTCGGACAAAAAATACAACTTTGCCGAAAAAACAAAAAATTTCAAAATCTCATAAAACTTAAACGATTAGATTAATTTTCGCCAAATTTAATACCAAACATTGTACAGTGTTAGTCCATTCCCGTTTCAAATTTAAGAT
>JAPYZD010006737.1:0-10289 GCA_030522725.1 Ichneumoninae sp. B BG-2022a | reverse complement strand
CTTTGTCCCAAGAATCGGTGGGTTCCTCCGCCTCCGCCGAGCCTCAGCCGCCAGATGTTCTCGAAAATAAGAACTGCAAAAATACGCGAGACGCACGGTTAAGATGCAACAAAGAAGAAAAAACAACATAACGGAAAATAAGACTATCGATGGAAAGGGATGAAGCAAGGAGTGAGAAGCCGAGGGATCGAGAAGGAGCGACCCGGAGTGGCGCGAGACGGAGCGATCGCGAGAGCCGGAGATGAAGAGGGATGCGAAATAGCGCCAAAGTGAAATGGGAAGATTTAAAGGAGGCGAGGGAGGCTTCTTCTCCGGGGATTAGGCAGCACAAAGGGAAACCAAAAAGAACGGCCCGAGTGCGCGCAGGGGAGAGAGGAGAGTAAAAAAATAATGATAATAAAAATAAAGAAAAGGTAAAAAGCAAAAAAGGGGCGATATCGAGATCCGAAAAGAGCGTGCAATGACCGGGCAATCTGGACACGCGATCTCCGCGGACCAGTAATGTATCAACAAACCGTGGAAGCTGTAACGTTAATTTTTTTTTTTTTTTCTAATTTTTTCGTCTATTTTTTTCAGGTGGAAGCGAATTAACCCTTTAATTTCGAAGCTTCTTTCCAGTCGGAAAAAAATTCGCAACTCATCGACACTTTTTTAAATAAAAAATCGTTGAAAAATGACACCTTTTCAATCGTTACACTCAAAGGAAATTTCATCATATTATGTATTTATTTATTTTTTTTTTTTTTAATTCGATGAACCGATTGATTCGAACCTCTCTCCCTATCCCTCGATTCGAACCGTGGCGTAATGCATCAACAAACCGTGGAAGCGGGTTTGGAAAAAAACGTTCATTTATTTTTTTCTAATTTTTTCTTCTATTTTTTTCAGGTCGAGCTAATTAACCCTCTAATTTCGAAGCTTCTTTCCTATTGAAAAAAAATTCTTAACCCTTTTGTGCTTCCTCACAGAGGAAGCTTTTTTTAAATAAAAAATGATTGAAAAATATCACTTTTTCAATCTTTACACACAAATGAAGGAAATTTGAAGATATTAATTATGTTTTTTTTTTGTTTTTTAATTCGATGAAGCAATTGTTTCGAGCCGTGACGATTAATGCACTGCCTGTACGTGAACCCTTTCGGGTACTTTGCGCTGTGCCAAAGCTCCGCTGGGTGGGTTACGGCCCTGCCAGACGGCAAACCAGTCCTTCGACCAGTCCAGAAGGAAAGAAGGAGATGGAAGTAGGTTTCTGAATAAAAAAAAATAACAATAATAAAAATAAGCAAAAAGAAAAAAATTAAATAGAAAGTGGTCCGTCCGGTGCAACAACCTACAGTGTCTGACGACGACGACGTTTTAAAGCGCGCACTCCCGTCCCGTCTTGCGCTGTTCCTGTTTTTCTCTCTCCACTCTTGTTGTATATACATAACGTATACATGCGTATCGTATATATATATGTATATATGTGTGTGCGTGTGTATGTGCACCTTGTTAAAGATGTGGATGGTACAGTGTGTGCCGAGAGGAAGGAGCCTGGCTCTCCCGAAGGCTCCGTCTCGATCCTGCCCGCATTTCTCGTGCGGTTGTCGACTCGGAAAGTATCCTCGGGGTATTGTCGGTAAGTGTTTGTAGCCGAGTACGTCAAGTCGTTTACACTTCGTTCTCGTCCATATATTTTTTTTTATCTTCTGAACTTTGGTATCTTTTTTATATTTTTTAAAAATCTATCTTGGTGAACAATGTTAATTGAAATTATTTGTGACAGATAAATTATTCATTGGGTAGTTCGTGTGTAATTTTCAAAGTACTCAGTCATTTTGTTAATTTTTCGCATCGGTTTACAAAGATTTAATTTTTATCTGAAAAACAATGAATTAATCGTTTGCTTCTTGCAAAGTTGTGGAATTAAATTTTTTGTAGCAGAGTACGTCAAGTCGTTTGCACTTCGTTCTCGTCCATATATTTTTTTACTCTTCTAAACTTTAATATTTTCCTTATATTTCTTTTTATCTATGTTGGTGAACAATGTTAAATGAAATTATTTGTGGAAAAACAATTGTTCCTTGGGTAGTTCTTGTGACGGTGCGAAAGATTTTCATTTTCAAAGTACTAAGTCTCTTTATTAATTTTTCTCATCGGTTTATAAAGATCGATTTTTTTTTAAAATAATTAATCATTTGTTTCTCACAAAGTTGTGGAATTAAATTTTTTGTAGCCGAGTGCGAAAGATGTTCATTTTCAAATCTCTGCCTCTCTGTATTCATTTTTCTCATCGGTTTGTAAAAATTAAATTTTCATTCAAAAATATGATAATTCATTATTTTATTTTTCATCCAAAGTCGTGAAATGAAATTTATCGTTACGACGACTTTCTCGCAGTTGCGTCTTCGCGCAGACATAATAATGTTGAAACGGACATTCTATTGACCTCGAACGGTTCGTGGTTTGCTCTTTGCAGTCGCTCGTTTCTCAACTGCGCGTTGCTGCTGCGACTTAGTCGCACTGAACTCGTCGCTGAGATGCAGTGAAATTTCTAATAATCCGATAAATTTTTATTAGGCAAAAAAAAAAAAATAAAACATAATAAACACATCTCGGAATCGACGACACTTATCCTGCAATGACGAACTTTTTGGCACTTTTGGTGATCGTATCGGTCTGCGTTATCGTCAATGTCCGGGGTCAAGCAACCAATAAAAAACGTGAGTAATTAATGTTAAAAAACAATTACATAACAATAACAATAATTTTTCTTAAAATTTATTTTTCATGGAAGTTATCAAGTCGATTAGCTGTAAAATTGATCTTTCGAATTCGCAGCTGTTATCGGTCAGGCATTCGACGAAATTGTGGTATCATCGGTTCTTAACGTCAGGCGCAAATCAAAGGAAAATCGTCAGGGTAAAAAATTGCTGACGAACGTGCCGTCGGGAACTACCGGTCCACCTGGTAACCCAACAGAAAATGCATCGAGGCTCGTGTCCAGCGACGGAAGTAGAATCTCACAAGACAAGAGAGAACGTCGCCAAATCGCCAAGAACAGGTGAGCCAAATATTATAAGGAGCTGGGGCAAGATGGAACACCGAAAAATTTGTCGGATAAATTCATTGGAGCACGGCAGAGACTTGGGGTAAAATGGCAATGTTCTAAAGTGCAGAGGCGGGGCAAAATGGTGTGTGTCCGAAAGCGGGGCTGATGAAATATTCTAAGGAGACTGGGGCAAAATGGAACAGGACCAATTTTTTCAAAAAAATTCGTTGGTGCACCACAGAGACTGGGGTAAAATGGGAATGTTGTAAACTGCGGACATGGGGCTAAATGGGCTATCTCAAAAATACGGGTCACTTAAATGCGAAAAAGAGGGCAGTCTGGGGCAAAATGGGACACCACCAAATTTTTCAAAAAAATTCATTAGTGCATCGAAGAGACTGGGGTAAAATTGGAATGTTGTAAACTGCGGACACGGGGAAAAATGGGCTATCTCCAAAATCGGGGCCACTTAAATATTGAAAAAGGGGAGACTGGGACAAATAAAATATTCTAAGGAGAGACTGGGGCAAATGAAATATTCTAAGGAGAGACTGGGGTAAAATGGGGTACCTGCAAAATTGGGGGAATTAAAAAAAACGCTACTTGTGGCGGTGGTCAGTTTGGGCCATTTTGCCCCGATACGCATTTTTCGCCGGTGCTCGGAACAATTATTATGAATTTACTATTACTTTTTTACATCCGAACGGCTGTTGCTACTCAGCTGGTCCGTTTTGCCACCCTCCTCGTGCACATTTACTCGTAATTTTATTCTCGCCGGGATGTGATTTTTATCGACTGTGAGCAAGTCGATCGACGGTCGAGAAATTCTATAGCAAAAATGTTCATTGTTCTCCGATCGAATATCTCGCGCGCTGACTTACCGATCGTCACTATACATACGGAATACGGTAAAGTAACTCGTCGGAGGAGTTCAACTTAATTGCTCTGTTAAATTATATTTTTTAAAATCTGTTTTAGATTGCTAGACCTCGGCGTCGCTGGATACCTGCTGAACTCTCGAAAATGATAAAAAAAAAATTAAATAAATAATTATCTCACGTCTTGCGAGGACAACCGCACGGCACTCACCCCTCATCTGTGATCACACATTTTGGTTCGGCTTTTGGACTTCGGCTTGTAACAAAAGAAACAATAAATTTTTTCTGTCTCATAAAATAACTTGAAAAAAAAAACTCAAAAAATTCCCACCCTCTTCACATCGTCGGAGAGTCTATATAGACGTGAGTCTACATAGATTTGTATAGAGTTTAGAAGAAAGGTATCAGACTCAACAGTTACTGTCGAAATTTACTTCTACAATCGTCTCGACTTTCGGTAGGTGCCCATTATCGATTTCTTGCAAGTCAATGTGTAGACCAACATTTTTTTGGCACGCGATAGACCAGTTGATCTTTATCGTCTTACTATTAGTCGATTTTTCCACTCCAACCCTTTAAATAATTAAAATTCAATCCCAAAAAGTAAATGAAAATTGACGAAAAAAAATGGCTAAAAATCTTTGGAGAATCTATGTAGACGTGAGTCTACAAATACTGTATAGTTTTAAGAAGAAAAGGGTCAGACTCAACAGTTATTTTCGAAATTTATATTATACAGTTACAATCGCCGGAATAATTGGATTTTCGGCAGATTCCTATTATCGATCTACCGTAAGTGTATGTATCGACGATCATAGTATAAACCATAGTATATACACAGTATAAAACAGTATGTACTTTTTACAACAACTTATTGTTCACAAACGTTCATAATTTTTTATCTGTTAATTTTCTGGTTTCACAAACAAAAGTACAACCTAAAATTGTCAATGACGCAGTTAGCAAAAGGACAGGTTCCCAAATTCAAATGAGTGACAAACTCGTTTGTAACAAAAATTATTTTTACGAAATCCCGCATTTCGATTTTACGAAATTATTTTTTACCGTGCAAGTTGTAAAAAGTATAAACTTTTTTTCCTGCGCAAATGCTCATAATAGATCCACCGCAGGTCAATGGTGGACCACAATATTTTTTCACACGTGACAGATCGGTTTTTCGATATTGTCCAACCATCGACCGATTTTTTTCCTCCAACCCTTCAAAAAAATTATAATTCAATCCCGGTGAACTAAAAAAAAAGTCTGTCAAGAATACATGCCTGACAATATTAATCGAAGACCGCTAAAAATAGCACGTGCAAAAAAAAATAATAATAAAAAAAATTGAATGCAGAAGCGGAAGAGGACTTCTACGGAATCGACATCGACGACGGCGAAGCGACGATCGCACACGAGGCGCGGGCGGTGGCCATACAAAGCGATCTTCTTCATCGCGTGTCGTACCGGTCTCGATCCACGAAACTCAAAGAGATGCCTGCATTAGGGAAGTGACGGTGCATCGGCTGAATGCAAATCAGCGCATCCGAATGTCAAGCAACTCGCTGGCGTCACAAGTCGATTGACTGAGGCGATCTTGTGTCGCGATGCGCGCGGATGCGCCAGACTTTGCGGCCAGACTGATGACGACAGTGAATGCGTTGGCGAGTGGCGATGTGCGTATAAGAGGATCGTCGTCGCGAGACAAAAAAAAAAAAAAAATAAAAAAAAAACAGAGGATCAAATCGACGGATCAACGGTCCGATCTACGGTTTTCGAATCGATCGTTTCTCTCGTGGCGATCGTTATCGATTCAGCGACCGTAGCTTTGGTAAGCGAGCGTTTATGTCGTACCGATACACACCTGTGCCTGTTTTACGTCTTCCCATGGGAATGCTGGCGTTAAATCCGAGACTCGTCCGATCGACATCTTGACTACTGATCAGTCACTGAACGGTGGCTGATACAGACTTGAAAAAAAAAAAAAATGCAGGCGTCTGTGAGCTATCGACGATTCAGCGTCATATCTCGCAGACGAAATCGGCGAGGTACAACGTGAGGCCGCTTCGAGGGACGATAAAATGTGCTTCGGCAATAAGGTACACGGCGATAACGGCAGTGGAATTGATTAAATTGCTAGGTGGAGACTTTAGGTACTGACATTGAGAACAGGAGGCATTTTTCTACCGATGTATACTTTATATGTAAATAGGGCACATGTGGTGAATATCGCCGCGTTCGTATGTGCTTGATTTACACGTTCATCTGGACGGGCTACATTTAACAATTTTGCGACAACTCTTTCGCTACTTGATGTGAAAAATTTTGTTAAAAAAATAATCATGTCGGAAATTTTGTCTCGGTAATTTTTAAGTTATGCCGTAGACAGGACATATTCCACGTGTGTCAACGAATCTGCCACAGCGATAACGGCAGTGGAATTCATGAAATTTCGAGCTGTAGAATGCAGGTATAGAAATAAAAACTATTAGATAAAAAATTATTAGGCAACAAATGTTCACCGACGAACTTTTCATATGATAGTTTTTACATGATACTTTTTATATGATAGGCTAAATGTGGTGAATATCGTGATCCATAGATTCTTGATTTATGCGTGAATCGGGAGGCACATTCATTTAAATTAAGTAAATAGCTACTTAAATGAAACAAATATTTATTTAAATCAAATAAATATTTTACTGAAACCAAACAAACGGTGGCCGTCAAATAAATTATTTTTGTGGATGTCCGGTAGAGTTGTATTTTGATTCTGTTAGAGATTTTGGTGGAGTCTCGGGTTGAGTTCCAACATGGCAGAGTTGTGAGGGGTAGAGATATAAATGGGCCAATCGGGACGCCAGCTCTTTCGCAATTCGGCGAAAAAAATTGAGTAAAAAAAATAAATCGTGCCAGACGTCCCCGTAAGTTATTCCGTAGATGGGACATTTTCCACGCGCGTCAACAAGTCTGCCAGGTGTGCATGCACGTCGGGTGCATAGACCTCGTGTCTGGCATAAAGACAGGGTTTCCGAGCGTTAACCGAAATAGAAGCAAAACCTCTCGTCGTTTTTCTCTCGTACGTAAGAATAATTTGCAAATGGCGAATACCAGAGGTGTACGATGCCGGTCGAGATGTAAAGGGGTCGTTGGCCCGCTCTTTCTCCCTCTATATATCTCCTCCGCATGTGCGTATCGCCTCGACTATTCGCTCGACTGTGCTTACGCACTTTTATATCTTAACGTGATTCGCTTCCGAATCGTGAATAATTTTTTTTTTTACCCCGGCGAATCGTTGTCTCGTTGATCCATTCTATTGTACACGTGGACCACGCTACGTGTAATGGGCGGCTTGAATAATACTCGAACAGATTTTTTTATTTCGCAACGCATAAAATGCTTCAGGTCGACGATTTTTGTCCACGTCGATCGGCGCTTGAGGACTGAGTCCGATGTTTTTTTTTCTTATAATACAATATTTTATATACTTCACGGTGTCTACACTTTACGAATACGATTTTACTCCGGCGAATTGTCGTCTCGTTGATGCATTCTAAACAGCGAAAAATATTTGTACTTTTAACAAACTTTCTTGGCCACAAACGTCCGGAATTATTTTCTTGTTCATTTAACACAACATTTTTGTAAAAATAGCAACATTTTTTTTGCGACATTAACATTTGTTTGTAAAATTAACAACATTATTTGTAAAATTAACATTTTTTTTGTCGTTTGAGGACAAGAAATTTCTGTACCTCTTTTACTGTGCATTGTACACGTGGATGATACCTGTAATAGAAGGCTTCAATAATGCTCGACGAGATTTTCAATTTCGCAAGGTATAAAATGCTTTGGATCAATTTTTTTTTTTTTTTTCAAGTCGACCCGCGTTTGATGCCTGAATCCGATGTATTTTTCGCGTAGTAGAATATTTTACTATTTTCCTCCAACGAATCGCCGTCTCGTTGATCCGTTCCATTGTACACGTGGACCGCAACATCTGTAACAAGAGGCTTCCATAATACATGAACAGATTTTTTATTTGCTTGAATGTATTTTTGGCCCAATGGATTTTATAATGTATTTTTCGCCCAGGACTTTTATACATGTTCTGCTGACCGCCATTTACGAAACATTTTTGATTCGTGATTCGCTTCCAAATCGTGAATAATTTTTTTTCCTCCGGCGAATCGTCGTACCGTTGATCCATTCTATTGTACACGTAGGACTCGATACCTGTAATAGGCGCCTTGAATAATACACGGATAGATTTTTTATTTCGCAACGTCTAAAATCCTTTGGATCAACGACTTTTTTCAAAACGATCGGCGTTTGCAGCCTGTCTACAATGTATTTTTCTTCCAGTATAATATTTTATGCATTTCCCGACGTCAGCAATGTTCCAGGTCTATGCAACAAAAAAAAAAATGAAAATAACAAAAAACTGGTAGACAAACTTTTTGCACTTGTCGCCCTTGTTCTCAGCTTCTCGCCTTTATTATCATACATTAAGTGTTTTATTTATTTATTTATTTATTTATTTATTTATTTATTTATTTATTTATTTATTTATTTATTTTATTTATTTATTTATTTATTTATTTATTTATTTATTTATTTATTTATTTATTTATTTATTTATTTATTTATTTATTTATTCATTTATTTATTTATTCACGAGAGAATCCCTTTTTACAAGAACGTGCAGTATGTGAGTGTGAGCGCACAAGTGAGTGGCATTGCTAGTTTGCCCCAGTTGTATGGTTAAACCACCTAAGACAATGTTACGCCGAAAACTAGGTAGAAGTAAAAATAGGTAAAATAAGCTATAACTAAAGGTAAAACTAAAACTGAACTGAAACTGAAATGGAGACCTTAGCCGAGAGTCAAAGTTTGGATCGCAAGGACGAACTCGCGAAAAATGTGTCAAGGGACGCCGAGTAGATCGCTTATGCCACTAAACTGATCTTGGAGTGAATGCAATTTTTTTAAAACTTGTAATGCCGAGGTTCTCCGTTGTAAAAGTAAACCACGATTTTCTACCCTTTCCTCCGGACAACGTGTACGAACACTAATAAAAAAGTACAGTTAAATCAACTAAGATTCGGGCAGGGACGTTCAAATAAACATTTAGTTAGTCAAAATATTTTTATGATTCCAAAATATTTTAGTGGAATCACCCATCAAATTGTTGAACTAACCAATTTTTTAGCTGTACCAACAAAATATTTATTTGAACGTCCCTGCCCGAATCTTAATTGATTCAACCGTATTTTTTTATCAGTGAAGGGAATACGTTTTTTTATTTTTTATTTTTTTTTTGGGGGAAACAGCCTAGCGTAAGAGGACGGATAACAATTCAACTCGAAATTTCAAGCGCGTAACATTGACTTTTAAATTCCTTTCGAGTTCGTAAAGCGTACGTTGTTGGTGACCAACCAACGCTCACCCAGGGATGCGCACAGCGTTGCGCGAAATATGGAAACGTCGAGTAAACGACCAAACAAAGGGATTCCTCGAGACGTATGGTCATGGACGTGACGGACGGATGAACGGACGAGTATAGAATATCATTATTATAGGAATTGCATAATCGGCATCCATTCGAATGTCGAGATTCGTTTCAGCAGACGAAGTTACATGACGGTTTACGATGGAAGATAGTATTTTTTTTCTCAACCCTCCTGCCAACTGAGGATATTCACTACTTAGGCGAAACGGCATTTTTTTCTTTTTTTAAAGAACGTTTTCTCTACTTTTATGGAAAAAAATATTAACGAAAAATTTTACGAACAGCAAATCCATCGCGAAGAATGTTTTTCGACCGGAATTCAATGAAATTTTTTTTAAAACGTAAAACGATTTGAGAAAGGCTTTATGGGGATGTTTGAAAATAAATTTTTATTTTCAGTAATTGTAAAAAAAAACAGATACAAAATATCAGATCCCTCAAGACTGCAATAATTTATCATCACTGATTGGAACCAACATCCGTATTTTATTACTAATCATTATTTACTCATTACTATATACAAAGAAAGCTGATTAAAAATGTCAGATCCCTCGAGATTTTAATAATGCACCATCACTTATTCGCAACCAATTGCAGTATTTTATTGCTAACCGAGCTACACCTAGAGAAATAATTTATTTGACGACCACCGTTCATTTGGTCTAAGTAAAATATTCATTTGACATAAATAAATATTTATTTCATTTACGTAACTATTTACTAAATAAAAATAAATATTTATTTAAATCGAACAAATATTTTACCTAAGGAGGGACAACAATAAGAGAAAATTGCAAGTACTTCTTGATGGTGTAAAAATCTGAAAAAAATCATGTATACTAAAGGTACTGAGAAGATTAATTTTGCATAA
>JAPYZD010006734.1:0-11248 GCA_030522725.1 Ichneumoninae sp. B BG-2022a | reverse complement strand
TGAAAAAATTCATACGTATTCAGAAAAATAAACGAATCATTTTCATTAAAAAAAAATTTTGTTGCCGGGTAATTTGTTAATCAATTAATTTTTTGATGAATTTGTTAATAACATCTTGCAATTATTATTATGCAAAATTAAACTTCTCAGTACGTTTAGGATACATGATTTTTTTCAGATTTTTACACCATCAAGAAGTACTTGCAATTTTTTCTTATTGTTGTCGAACTTATGCGAAGTCCGCGGACAGCGAGACTCCCTCCTTAAAATTGGGCAAAATCCTCCGTGACTTAATTTCCGGTTGAGCTATCTTTAATTTTTCACCGAATGTGACTTTGTGAACATAAAAACCTCGACGACGTCAATTCCAGTTAGAAAATCTTAATTTTACAGCGGAAGTGACGTCGCAGAAAAATTGAAAATTTTTCCATGACGTCATTTCCGGTGAAAACAGATTCCGATTGAGCTGCAAGTAGTTACGGACCTTGCCGGTCAGACGGGTTTCTTTTTTCCTCAATATGGATGCGTTCGCGCCCAACCATTCTTCCAATAGGTCCGCCCTCATTGTCGACAACTTTCGGACTCTGGTAATCAGACGTTTCGTCAAAAGGCAAATATTCATGCAGCCCACTCCACCGAAACTGTCCTCCGTTTCTCCAGTTACGGATTTATGAGCACGACCAGCCGCCGACAGGCGACCAGTAAATTTCTACTATTCCACTACTGTGTGCATTAGAAGACTATCGCATTGTATCGCGACAGCGTTCGGCCAGTAGTAGTGACCCGTATCGCTCAGACTCCGCCTCTCCGCAGTCCCCGGATTCACCCTCGACACGAGCTTCCCTCTTTCCCCTGGTTTCGCCCATACCGACGTGTTACCTGTTCGCATCGCCGAGTTTGACCGTACCGAGCGAAGCTATAACAGCCCGCACCGTTGAAAATGACCGAAGTTCATTGTCCGGGCTTCGACACTGGCGCATCGTAAAGCCCCGGAGCTTTTGGTTTACGACGTCCAAGTCACACTACTCGCTATGTTTCTCCATCCATTGTCATGAATATTTATCGATTTAGTCTACCTTACTGTTCGCGCCCGTATGTGCGCTTCGAATTTTTCTGTCTATATGTGCAAATCTCCAGCGCACTCTTGCGATTCGAGATTGGAGCTTTTCTCGGCTAATGGACATTAACATTGTGCTTCATTAGTCGGATTATCTACTTCAAAGCTTGTTTCGGAGTCAACATAGCGGGAAGCCGAGATCAACGAACTTTCAATGGAGTTATTTTGTTATTATTTTTGAAAAAAATAAAATAAAAATAAAAAAAATAAGAATTTAAAATGTAACGACTTTTCCTGTGCACAGGTATAGTTTCTGTTTTGCAGGTTTCCCGCGAATTCTTGCGAGCGAACTAGGAGCTTTTTTCGGCCAATGGACCATTAACATACTGCTTCATTAGCCGGATTATCTACTTCAAAGCATTGTCTCGGAGTCAACATAGCGGGGAGCCGAGATCAACGGACTTTCAGAGGAGTCATGTAGTTACTATTTTTTAAAAGTGAATTTGAAAAAAAAAAATTATAAAAAATTATAAATGTAGGGACTTTTCCTATGCACAGGTATAGTTTCTGTTTTGCAGGTTTCCCGCGAACTCTTGCGAGCGAGCCAGGAGCCTTTTTCGGCAATGGACCATTAACAGTCAACATAGCGGGGAGCCGAGATCAACGGACTTTCAGAGGAGTCATTTAGTTACTATTTTTTAAAAGAGAATTTGAAAAAAAAAAATTATAAAAAATTATAAATGTAGGGATTTTTCCTATGCACAGGTATAGTTTCTGTTTTGCAGATTTCCCGCGAACTCTTGCGAGCGTGCCAGGAGCTTTTTTCAGCCAATGGGCTATTAACATAATCCTTCATTAGGCGGATTATCTACTTCAAAGTTTGCGTCGGAATCAACATGACGCGAAGCAGCGTTCATTGGACAGTTATTTTGTTACTATTTTTTTAAGGGAAATCAGAAATGATGTGTTTTTTGAGAATACTTTACTCGTACATTGTCAAGGAAGAGTCGGTTGATAGAATAACAAAATTTTGAAGTATTGAGAACACTGATTTATCATAACAACGCGGATATGTACAAATTGATTAAAAATATATGAAATATTAAATATAATAAAATAAATATTAATACAAAATATTGATAACTTTGATTTAATTTCATTCTTTTATCTGAAATAAACAAAATGGAGCAAAAAGCGAATCAATTTCAGTCGGCGGTAAGTTTCAGCGTCTCCAATAAAGCTCAAATTCAGCAAGGATAGCACACTCACGATATTCATTCGGTTAACGTATTGGCTATAAATCCCGGCGGATTGGAAACTCGTCGAAGACGCGGCGTGGCCCAGTCCAGAAGGTGCACGAGGAAAATCGTTCCTCGGCACAAGTCTAACGACCGCCAGCGAATATTTATCGTATCCAGTTTCGACATGCCGAAAACATGAAATAAAAAATTCAGAAATAAATAAACGAAATAAAAAAAAACACCAAAAAACCCAATTTCCAAAAACTTCAAAAATTTCAAAGAAGTGTCGATAATACTAATCTCAAAACTTTAACTAGAATCAAGAACATTTAGATGATGCGATCTACAATGCAATCGTAAGCATATCAATTATTTACATTTATTTATTTATTTGTTTACGGGACACGCCCTTTTACAATAAAATACAGATTTGTCTTTCGTTTCATGTAGTGTATCCACAATAATGAAATTAAATAATCACAGTGATATGAGATCAGGTTTCGAGTAACACATAAGTGAAATTGAAATATCGCAGAAGTTTTTGGGTTATTCATAGAGTAGGACTCGAGTAGATAGAGCGTTTGTGCAACGCTCGCAAACCGGTAGTGAGCGGATCTCTCCGTGAGACTAGAAGGAATTTTCGGGGTTCTGAAGAAGATCCTTTGGCGGTCGTGGACAACCTCCTGTAATTTGACTAGTAGAGTGGAACAATCCATTAACCCCGTCATGACTTTGAAGAGTATCCGTTGGTCGTTGAAAGTCCTCAGCGAGTGTAGGCTCGGTATAGTTAATAGTTTTGCGATTTCTCCGTATATTTAAAAAATCATAAGCAAATCTAAAACAGGGAAATATTAGCCGGAAGTGGATTTAAAAAATAAATAAATAAAGGCAAGAAAGTAGAAAAGCAGGATCGAGTGGTGGGAAACGTGACTGGTTTCTCGTTCGCTTCGAGGCTTGGAAGTTTGCCCAGGCGACGCTCGAGTCGCATCGTTTTTACGATTACTCGCGAGGGTTGGTGCTTTTCTGGGGGAGGGGGGAGGGAGAGAAAAAAATTGGCCGTACGTACGAGCCGGCGTAGAGGGCAGGGGTAGGATGGAGTGAGGTTGGAGAGTCTGGAGACTCCACGCCAGAGATCCTACGTGGCCTGGCCTCGAGTTATTGGCGAGACGAGACGACTTTTGTGGCCGATGCTCCGAAATTGGGCCGTCGGGGGGGGGGGGCGGAGAGGGCGCGAGTGGATGGCCAAGATTGATCGATGCATTTTTCGAGGTCGTCGGAGCTTGAAATCTTAATTCTTCCATCAGTTACGGTAATGAGCGTGGTCGAGTTAAAAAAAGTCTGGAATGTTTGTGCCTCCATCTTCAACGTGGCGTAGCTCGGTAAAACAAATATTTTTGAGCATGTTTGTAGTGAAATTCCGACGCTATTTTTATCGATTTCATCGAAACTGCAGACTATAAAAGATAAAAGCTCCGTATCCGACAATAAAAAGCTGTGATCGTTTTTCGCGTGCAAGTGTATTTTGATATTCGAGTTTGGGAATTTAAGTTCCGAGGGATTGAAAATCGATTATCGTCCTTTAGCTGGGTCATTCGATGTGGAACAGATTTTTACTGTGAGAATTCTTCCATCAGTTACGGCAATGAATGTGATCGAGTTAAAAAAGGCGTAACTCGGTCGAACAAATATTTTTGGGCTTGTTTGTAGTGAAATGCCGAGGCTTTTTTTATCGATCTCATCGAAACTGCAGGTTGGAAAAGATAAAAGCTCCGTATCCGCTAATAAACAGCTCTGAGCGTTCTTCGCGTGAAAATGTGTTTTGATATTCGAGTTTAGGAATTTAAGTTCCGAGGGGTTGAAAATCGATTATCGTCCCTTAGCTAGGTCATTAGACGCCCAATAGATCTTCACTGAGTGAACGCAGCTGGAGCTCGGAAAACGATGAGTACGAGATTGCTAGAGATTTCCCGAAATTGCTAGAGCTTTTTCGGAAACCTAGAGCTTTTCCGAAAGGAGCTGCTGCAAGCTTACCGCAAACCCCATGGAACAATTGTTCGTGCGTGGGAACCCTCGGCAGAAGCTCGTGAGTGTTACGCGCCAGGGTTGCGGAAGCGGGAGTGGGAAAATGAGTTAGTCTCGAACAGCGAGGGTCTGCACTCTCGTTCCAGGGGGTAACAAATCGTCAGTAATGAGCCTAAATATGGCAGGACATTTATCATCCCCTCTCCAACGGTACAGCCCGAGACCGTGTGCTGCTGGCATCTCGGGAGCTTTCGGCGTGCCCCGTTACGACAGCATTGCCCAAAAGCACAATTTCATCCGTGCGGTCCCGATTCCGAAATTTCGAACCTTCGAATCCAAAGAAGAGGAAAAAAATAAATTTTTTTTATCCTGTTTAAAAAAATTGTGCACGTCAGTAAAAAAAAATAACAAAACTATTTTGGGCCATACTGGCAAAAAATACTTAAATGTATTTTACTCAAAAGTTTTTGAAGTATTGGTATTTGAAAATAAAATGTTTTCTCTAAAAACTATAGCTGATAATATGTTTTTTTTCTTTTCTTACCTCCTTTGATCTGATAGCGAGCTTTTTTGGCAGGAAAAAAAATTAACGAAAAAAGCTCTTTCACCCGCGATGGTCCGAAATTTCGAACTTTCGAATCCAAAGAAGAGGAAAAAAATAATTTTTTTTTGGATCCCGTTTAAAAAAATTAAACTATTTTAGGTCGTAAGTGCAAAAACTACTTAAAAGTATCTTACTAAAAAGTTTTTGAAGTATTGGTATTTGAATAAAATGTTTTCTCTAAAAACGATAGCTGATAATATGGTTTTTCTTTTTTTACCTCCTTGATCTGATAGCGAGATTTTTTGGCAGGAAAAAAATTAACGAAAAAAGCTCTTTCACCCGCGAAGGAGACAAAGTGCATCGAGACTACGACAGAGTATCGCAGGGGGAGAGATTGAGTCGGTGTAGACGAGATAGCGTCGAGAATTGGAGGTGACAAGGTAGAAAAAGAAATAACACGAGAAAACAACAACAAAATCGTTCAGCAGAAACAGTTGTAAGTGGAACGCGAAGGCTGAAACGCTCTCTCTCTCTCTCTCTCTCCCTCTTGGTACCGGAGGTTGGAAAAGCGCGGATCGTTTCTCATCTTGTTCCGCCCAGGTTTTCCGCCCCTTGCCCCTCCACCTTCCGCTTTTTCACCGACGCTCTCTACTTCATCCCCTTCACCTCGAAAGCTCGAAGCTCTTCAAGTTGCAGTCGAAATAGGAGAATTCCCGCAATGGGTTTCCCTCAGATGAATCTCGATCAAATTTAGTCTTTTGTTATGGTATCGTGTATATATATGGTGATTATTGTAACCTATTTCGCTCTTCTCCGGTAGGATTCTACGATTTCGACATAGGCAGCACGACAAGTTCGTGCACAGGACTGTCGATCTTGTGGCGTTAGGGATTTTTATTTGGGGTTTAGGAGGAAACTTCAGAATTTTCCCACGACACTGTCCGGAGCCTGGGTGATTTTCATCACGAGTTTCCGGAGTAGGATGTGGTTGAGGATTGTGGTTGAAATAAATTGGAGTGGATTTGATTCTAATTTCTATTGTCGGATGTCTGGTTCTATTGTCTACCCATTTTTATTCTATACATTACTATGTACACCTGCGACTGTACCCGAAACACAAACGGGTGTTCGGCAGTCGCCCGGGTGACTTTCCGCCTTCTACGAGTATTCCGTCGACTAGTCTCGACCAAACAGAATTCGTCTGATAAAAATTTCCCTATTGAAAAGTTATTCGTCCCCCTCGCACGATGTCTGGGGAACGGGGCTGTCCTGTCCCAAGGATGTTAACGTGTTTTGTTAAGTTCCCGTTAGCGGCTGAAGTGCTCGGGAACGAGGCTTGTAATATTGCCAGAACACTGTTCCCTGGCCGATATTCCCACCTGCGGCTGAAGTGCACGCGAGCTGGGCTTGCTCGAGAAAACGCAAATTACGGCGTGAACACCTAACGGCACGAGTTGGGCTATCCCGTAGTAACGCTAGCGCTACGACGATAATTCGCGAAGAAAGAACCGCTTCTTAACTGATAATAATTTTCGAGTATCGAGTAACGCGAGTTGGGCTATCCCGTGATGTTATCGAATTTCGGTAGTTAGTTTCAGGGAGAAGTGGCCTCTTTCTCAAGGAGCTTCCGCATATGCCAGAGATGTCTGGGGAATGCTTCCACAAGGAGTGTAGGTAGGTTGTTGGATGGCTATGAAAATCGAATGGATAGAATAGAGAATATTTCGGTCGCGGCGCTCGCTCATATACCCTCGAGGAGTCCCGTTATCTGCGTCACTGACCGAGCCATGCGTGACGTTGATGCAACGGCGTTTTTGTCTTAATTTTGAATTGAATTTGGAGTTGCAACAGCGAAATCTTCTTAAATTCCCTGGAGATACGCGCGTTCGATCCTCGATGGGCGGAGCTTGTCGCCGTTCATCGACGCTGGGATTCTACCCTTGCCGTTATCGCTTGCTCGCGCGTAGATCGTCGGTAGGGCAGAGCCCTTGTTTCGTTACAATATATATATATAGAGAGAGAGAAGAGGATGGTCTGAGACACATGACATTACATGGGTGAACGGAATGGCTCGGTATGACAAATGACAAACGGACAGATTTATCGATTGACCAGATAACAACAGTCTAGATCGGACTTTCAGAGAGAACAGACGTGTGACAGTTCGTTCTCGAGACATTTAGCTGCGATTGTACTAATAATATCCGCCCCAAAACTAAACACGCGCGTTATTGATTCCATGAGAGCGTAAGATGTGCAATTAATATAGTGCAATTAATATAGTGCAATTTATTTGGCAGACGTAACAAAGGTCTAATACCTTTTCTCTAACATTAAGCGTACTTTAATTAAATTAATTAGAGTAGAATCAATTAAAGCGTCTTTCAGTGCTTTTCTTTGCTATAAAAGTTTCGTAAAAATTGTTTTGTTAAATAAGTGAGAAGCTCGTTTGTTAAGGTTTCATTGTACAAATCTGTCCTCTTATTTCTCGTGCCATTAACAATTTTAGTTTGTTCTGTTGTCTGTAACACAAGAGTCAGATGGTGGGATCGTAAGATTAAAAAAAAAAAATTGTGGACGTTTGTGGACAATAAGTTGTAAAAAGTACAAACTTTTTTTTACTGTGTAGGGGATTTAGTCGAGGACACAATGAATGATCTATCTATCGTGATAAAAAAATGCTTTTTTAAATATCTAATTGGACACTATAAAATTTGTATGTCTGGAGAAAAAGCTGCAAGTCCAAAGGAGCTTTTTCTCAGATGGGTGAAGTGTCATCGTGAGCTCGGTACATCAATGATTAGTTTTCCACAATGAACATAGAATTTTTATGGGACACGTAGACAATTAAAAAAAAAGTTGGTACACTGGTTCGAGGCGAAAAGCTCAATCCTCGCCGGAGTTTCATTTGCTAAGAACGTGTCCGGAGAACGAGGAGATAAAAAAGACCGCAAAATGAGCGTGGAGCTACGTTGCACCTGCCATCGCACTCAGCCTCCATTTTTTTTTCTCTCACTCTCTCAACGCGACTGGTCTATGTTCACTAGCAATTTTTTTTTCTCCACTTACGTGGTCGTTTCGTTTCTCGTTCGCTCGCCGAGAAGCGTGGCGCCACCTTTTTTATTTCAACGCGAACCGGAGATTTACTAAGCACCTTTTTTTAATACAAAATTAACAAAAATATATAATAATATATTGTAAAAAATATGAAATTATTCTGCGTCCATCGCAGATCCCTGTCGGCTGAGATATTTTTTTTCTCTTTTCCCTAGTGCTATGAAAGACAGCAAAAAAAAATCCGCCCGCGGTTATCGCTGGTAGGTTCAGAATAATTTTTTGTTTATAGTAATTTTTTTTCGCTAACAAAACAATTGATTGCGCAAAGTGAAAGCTATCGATGATTTTTGTAGAATATATTTTCGAGTCGAACAGACGAAAAACAGCCTTCCAAAATACATCTGTGCGAAATTGAACAATAAAAACTTTTTTTTTGCGGGCAGCCAGTCTCATTTCGGTGTAGCGGCTGCAAGTTCTGCACCTTTTTTAAATATAAAATTAACAAAAATATATTATATTATGTTATAAAAAATATGAAAATGTTCTGCGTCTATCACAGATCCTTGTCGATTGAGATCTTTTTTTCTCTCTCTTCCCTAGTGCTACGAAAGACAGCAAAAAAAAAGATCAGCCCGCGGTTATCGCTGGCAGGTTCAGAATAATTTTTTTTCGCCACCAAAACAATTCATTGCGAAAGGTGAAATCTGTCAATGAATTTTGTAGAATATATTTTTGGGACGAACAGACGAAAAACAGCCTTCCAAAATACATCTGTGCAAAATTGAAAAAAAAACCTTTTTTTTGCTAGAAGCGAGTTTCATTTCGGTGTAGCGGCTGCAAGTTCTGGCGCTGTGAGCTCGCAGCCGCTTCCGTACAGCTTCCGGAAGATTCACGAGGCGTTCGCCGGAGAGTACGTGGGGTCGTAATAATCACAGAGGGCTGCCCGGGCTCGTGGAAGGGGAAGAACCGAGCCAGGCCCGCGCCAGGGGTTTGCTCTGAAAAATTAACGTTCCTTCAACCGCCGAGCCGGGTCGGACTGACCTGCTGGAAAAAGTCTCATTTTCCTCTCATTCGCCTCTCACGACTCGGCCCCGATGCTAATGGTCGTTGCAATATTCACTCTTCATTGGGGAGGGTAAGGGAGAAAGGGCTCTCAGTCTGGAATGGAATCCTTTCAAAATTTAACGAGACCTTAGCGATCGCAGATTGTCGACATTCGTTCATCTTCCATTCAACTCCACTCGCCCTTGCATTTACCTTCGTTTCTCCTCCGGTCGATTTATTATTGTGCTCACTTCTAGGAGCTTTTATTGTAGTTTGTCGTATTTATTTCGCATTTGTCGAGCAACCTTGCTGTATAAAGCTCGTTTTGTTATTCCTTTTAGTCTCCATTTTTGTTTCCTCACGGAGGAAGCTAGTTTTCGTAAAAATATTTTTTTTCAGGATTTTAATGTCAGCTTACTATAAAGGGTCGAACTCGTCGAGAAATGTCATTTTTAGCTGGCGTCCGGATGTATGTGTGTGTGTGTATGTGTGTGTGTTACAGCATGCATCGCTTAGATAAGACTATAACTCGGAAACGGCTTGAGATGGCGGGTTGAAATTTTATACACTTGTAGAGTGCTCAAGTCTCTTCCTTCGGTGTAATTTTCATGAAGATTGCGACCCGTTTCGGGATTTTACGGGCATTCGAAATTTTTTAAAAAAGTCTGTGGTAGCTCTAACTTTCGTAAATTTTGAGCTATCGACATAAAACTGCACGCGAATATAGTATTTTTATCAAAGACCTTTGGTATTGAATTTGGCTGAAATTTACCGAAGGGATCAGATTTTATAGAATTTTGATTTTGTAAAAAAATTACCAAAAACCGTCTAATTTGAGTAAACATGGAAGTATCGAGCTTAAATTTGGCATGGGAATGGACTAACACGGTAGAATGTTTCGTATTAAATTTGGTAAAAATTGATCCAATCGTTTAAATTTTCTGGAATTTTGAAAATCTTCAATATTTCTGAAATGAAACATTTCAAAATCCCACAATCCCAATTGATCTGAATTTCTGAATCAAACAACACGCAAAGAGTGAAATGAGTTATAGTATCGTAATCAGTGGTGAATAATAGAACAAAAATTGCATTAAAACGACGCAATCTGCAAATTTCAGTTTGCGATATCCTATAATAAATTCTGGGGTCAATTTTGACGGTTTTATTTTTATGAAATATAGACATTTTCTATGTTACGAAGAAGGTGAAAAGTAATTTGCACATGATTTTTCTATACTTTTTGTTGTGAAAATTGTATTTTAATTATAGCTTCCTCTATGAGGAAGGCAAAATGGATCAACGGAATTTATCATAGAGGAAGTTATGTAAGAAAAGGTAAAACATGAGGAAGTAATTGTGCAAATCACTTTGCACGCTTTTTTTTCATGCGATGTCTCTGTTGAGACGTTGAGTCTCAGCAGGCTTTTTTGCGCCCGTCTCGACAATATTTTCGTCGCTATTCCTCTTGAAGGGGTGGAGCTTTCAGCTTGTGATTTCTGTGGTATTTTCTCCGGTGAAAATTTGTCCCCGAGGCCTCGGAGATTCTTGCAATTCCACGATCCTTTCCCTTTCATCTCGCGGAGCTCGAGCTTTCGCTGCCACAGCTTCCCAGACATTCGTCTGTGCGTCACGTACAACTCGTGCCGAATAAGTTCCACCGCTGCGAGAGAGAGCGTGAGGCAGAGAGAAAAAGCTCTTCCGTGTCAGCAAAATGAAACTTGTACCGTCTACGGGATTCAACTCGCAGTCGACGGCGTCACTCGACGAGAATTAGAGGTTGAAGGAAACCTTAGAGGGGACGAACTGAGCTTTCGAAAGCTCGGGCTTGCGAAAAAGCATTGAGTCTTATCCGCCGAGACGTCGCAGTTGTGAGAGCTTTTTTTAACATGCAATCGGGATCCATGAAGTTTCTCTACATAAGACGCTGCAAGCTCGGATGAGCTTTTTTCGCCATAAGCTTTGGCATATCAATTATCAGCGTCTCGCTGAAAACAAAGCTTTCTCCATGAGGAAGCAAAAAAGACCGTCGATTGTGTTCTATACGCCGGGAACTCGCGATGGTTTTTCAGTTCAGGGTTGTAAGGCCTAAACTCACGCCGATGGTGACGAATTCTCGCTGGTACAGATTGCCGTTAGGGAACTTAATCACCAACGATCGTTATCTTTATTATTGAGGAGATAATGGTGAAACTTTGTTAAAACACAAATATTTATTTATTGACAAACACAACAAATATTTACACTGTTGCACGTAAAACGGATTAACTAAAAACAAAGTTC
>JAPYZD010006732.1:0-13307 GCA_030522725.1 Ichneumoninae sp. B BG-2022a | reverse complement strand
GTTAACCAATTAATTTTTTGATGAATTTGTTAATAACATTTTGCCATTATTATTATGCAAAATTAATCTTCTCAGTACCTTTAGTATACATGATTTTTTCATATTTTTACGCAATCAAGAAGTAATTGCAATTTTCTCTTATTCTTGTCGAACTTATGCGAAGTCAGCGCGCAGCGAGACTCCCTCCTTAAGTTCATCTTTTTTTTTTCTTAGTTTAGTTGGTTTAATTCGTTTTTGGCAGCTTGTTAGTCTTTTTATTAAAATACAAACTACATCCAAGCCAGTTTTCAATGTTGTAGTCGGTTTCATTGAATTCTGTTTTTTTCATTTTTCCCAATTGAAAAAGTTGTTTTTTGTACAGTTTTGTTAAGTTACAGGGGTTGCACGACGATTAGTCTACGTTCGTGTAGGTATTTTTTTTTCGTTTTTGTGTCCGCGTTTTGCACAGGTTTCGTTAGAAAGCATTGTCGGACGATTACCGGAGTACTCTGGTGATCACGGTACGGCCTGACTCGGGTAGATCTCAGGGACACTTCACCGCGACACGGTTGATGCACGAATGCGTAGACCGAAGTGTATATATATAGTAATGCTATATTTTATACAGTATATTTGAAAGAAACTACTGTGTGTCGAAGATCGAGAGATCTCGAGTAGAAAGTCCATCAAGCACGTGCGGATCTACGAGTGCCAATTGCTATATTCATAATAGCTGTAGTATTAGTGTATTATTGCGTATTCGGGTGACACTCAGACACGAAGAAATTTTTTTTTTCTTGACCTAGAATATCTCTCGCTTTACATCCCCGACGGAATGACGACTCGAGTGAATCCACTTTGTCCAAGATTCGAGCCGTTCCTGCGTTCGAAGTGGAAATTGTCAACCCCTTGAAGCGTACTTTTTGTTTACGAGTATGCAAGTTCAAATGCATCGGTTGGTTATCAATGCATTCTGTGTAAATTTAAAGAGGTGCTTCAAAAAAAGCACCTCTTGCGAGGGGTCGCATGTTAATTTGGTGTCACAGCAAGGAGAGGATGTTCCGGTCAAATGTTTTTGTCAAATGATATTGACGGACAATAATGAAAATGACGTGACGATTTTCGTTGATGAAAATTTGTCGACGAATACGGAAGAACCTTAATGCAACAGTTTTCTGCTCTTATGGAATGAAATTGTTGAAAGACGACATTTTTGGTGAATTTTGCTAAGAGCTACAATAAAAAATTTTAGGAGATGGATTTTATAACTCTCAGCTTTAAAAATAATTTTTTTCGATAGCATTTTTTTGTAATTGTAAATACTTGTTTCAATAGTATTTTTTTTGTAATGATAAAGTCGTTTAATAATCTTAATTTTTTTTGGTAAGAAAATTGCCCTCTTATTTTCTGTCTTGACACTGTGACGAAGTCTTTCGAAAGTACACTTCATGCGCAGGTACTTGTCAGGAGAGAGTTTGGGTCTGGCGGGTTAATATTTTCCACGCGACGACCGGGACATTCAGCTTGGAAGTGGAATCTCATAGAAAAAACATAACAGGCGAGTGAAACGTGATTTTGCACACTGCACACGACAAGTATCTGTATACATTTCAACATGAATTATTGAGTACTCTCGGTTGAAGTAGCATCTCGAGCGACCGCAAATATTCTCAACATCATCGGCAGACTGATTAATTTCACATTGAAATTTATGGTTTAGTAATATTAAATGCAATGTTAGCGGGAATATTAGAAACGCTTGTGTTTCTGGAAATAATTGTGCGCTGAAAATCCGAACGTTGTTTTTACAACGGTTCATCGCAACGACATTATATGCGATCCGAGCTTACGTACCATTTGACGGCGAGGCGTAATTCGCGTCATAAGCATCGTCAGGACCAACGTACGCGTTCTGACTGGGAGGTGGTCCCTCATAGTTGTAACTTTGACCTGTGAATATATTTAATTATTCGAGGAAATAACAATCGCGAAGAGTACGGAAAAATATTCAAATAATCTCATTCGCGAAGAGTTATGGCGGCTATGAAACATTCATAAAGGGAGATGCGAAATTTATTAAAAAAAAAAAAAAAAAAAATCATCGAGTACTACAAAATTTTTAGTGAATCGTGCACATTTTATTTCGAATTTTTGTAATAGCGAGACAATACATTTTACTAAGAAATGATTATTTTTTTTCTCAACCCACTTCAATTATGGCCAAACGAATGGTAGTATTTACTGTTTAAGCGCAATAAAAGGAAGTCGGTCGAAATGTAATTAAGGAGAACTCGAATTAGGCACAAAAAATCATACGACAATTTTGGATATTTTTAAATCTGTTAATTGGGTGGAAATATCCTTTAGGTGAACGTCCATTGTTGACGTAAAAAAACACTGTTAATAGTACTTACTACTTGCATATCGTTAATACTAATCGATATGCAATATAAATACGTATCGATAAAAAAAACCATGTTTACCGGAGTGCTCAGGTGGATGACTGTACGAATACGCCGGAGGTCCGTAGACGGGTCTGGGTCCGGCAATTGCGGCGCTGCTGGCCAGTGATTTTCCCAGAGAAGCGAGCGCGTCGCCGGCGGAGCTTATGATTCGTCCTTTGGCAGCAACGAGAAATCCTCCGCCCTTTACGAGGGCGCCACCGCCGGCGAGCGCGCCCCCGCCGATCGCTTTGATCGCTTGTATCAGTGTGTTGATTATAGCCTTCTTAATGTCCCACAGGTCGAATTTGGGCTCGTACTATAAACAGGACATTGCATGCGATTAGTTCAATGCAACTTTGTGCCTTTACGGCAACGGAGACGAATTTCTAATTTCCAATTTACATTCACCGATGCAAACGAAGCCTCGCACTCTCGTTTCGATTCTCGGTCAGCAAGTAACGCGGCATAATCGATCGAGCGTTCGCCGAGACGATGAAAAAGCGCGTCCGCTCGGCGAGTGCGAACCAGTACTATGTATCGATGCATAAAGAAGTCCATAATGCTCCGGCAGAAAATACGGATCGTAGTGGAACGATCTTGGAAAGGATCTTGGACATTCAGCGGGAACGAAAGGATGAAGAAAACGAAAGAAATGTACGCAAATAAAATATAAAAAAAAACAAAACTTGTTTAGTTTTCCCTCCTTATTGGCGGGCGCGACGACCTACATATCTAGCTCGTCCCTGTTATGGGAATAAAGCGAGAAAAAAAACTAGTTGGGAAGTCGTCAGGTTTACGCGAAAGACACTGGATACCGCAGACTCTACTCTTGCGCCAGCCTATTGCCCGGAGCCAATTGCCGCACTTAATGATGCCCCTGACCGTCGCGCGTCGTTGAATTCGTCGCGAATTTTCACGATACCGAACGACAGAATCACGATTCATTAAAAACTCTTCCAGTGGTGAATTGCGGTTTTTAATGTAACCGCATGCTCAAGTTGGACAACGGTGAACGTCGAAAATCACAGAGAGACAGTTCATTTGTAGAAACCTTGCGAAAAAAAAATTAATAAAACAATCGATGCGAAGCTAAGGCGATTCTTTCGATTAATTATTATTTCACCTTAACCATTAAACATTTATAAATGAAAATGAAATATTTATACAAAATAAATATTGTTTTATTTTGTTATGCGTTCCGTCTTGTATTTTATTTGATTAATTCAAGCGCCTCGCCGTGGCTGGACCAGTTGAACGAACGGACTATATTCATTCCTCAGCAAAGCAATAAGGAATAGCGGTGCTCTTGGTTAAGCTTTTTATGAGACACCAGAATAGAGACTTACATAAAATTTGGATTGTATTCATAGGCGGAAAAAGCAAAAGCACTTAAAGTTCGCATTTCGAACGTTTGAACCAAGAAAAATAGTTTTAATTGGACCTATTGTGGCTCTACGACCCATTCTGACCCATTCTGAACCATTCTGGCTCTATTCTCGGCGAGACTAAACCCTACGACAATGTGATTATTACCCTTAAATAATAATCGTTACCCTTAAAGAATGATTCTTACCCTTAAAGAATGATTGTTTACCCTTAAAGAATGATTGTTTACCCTTAAAGAATGATTGTTACCCTTAAAGAATGATTATTACCCTCGAAAAGTGATTATTATCCATAAAAATGAGATGTTTGAATTTTTCGTGAATGGACCATCATCCCAGGCCGAAAAGTTTCCCAGAAATGTGATGATGGATCGCTCTGCTGTGGGTTGGGCTTTATTCGACAAATGGAAGAAATAGTCACAAACGAAATTTCACAAAAATAGTCCCAAAAAGCCAATAGGCCCAAAAAGCAAGCGATCTCACCACCCATTTACGAAACTGGGTCGCTCGATCCATTGACACCGACAACCGGTTGCACGCATCGACCTCGCAACCAAATCCCTGGAGAGATTTTCTATTCGGTATAAAAAAAAATGTTCCGTTGTCCAATGACTCCGATTCTCCCCCTAGTGATTGCGAATATCGCTCGCTCGATTCGATTACACTCACCGGATAGCCGTACCCGTATCCATATCCGCTCGGACCGGAGGAGGACCCCGAGCTGCCCCGCGACGAGCCGCCCGATGCGCTGGTGACACCGTCGATCAGCTTGTTCGTTATTCCCGAAATGAACGACCTCTTTATCCTGTCCTGCATTATCTCAGCGTATCGCGGATCGCGAAGAAGCTCCGAAGCCGATGCCCGAAGATAGTCTATCCTCTTCTGGGCCTCCGCTATGTCGTCCGGCGTTTGGTTTCCCTCGACGCTCGTCGACTTCCGCTCATCGTTAATCGGGAGAACCGTCTCCAGAGGTTCCCTCGTTCTTCGAAAATTCGACAGCCTCTCCAGCTGCGACGCCGCGCGTTCCAACAATTCTTCGTTTCTCGTCTCGCTTGTGGATTTCGCGTTTCCACTTGTCACTCTCCCGCAGGATACGGCGAGCGTCAGCAGTAGCACTGCCAGCTGCGAAGAATGATTGAATTTGTTTCGCATTGTTTGAAATAATTTTTCGCTGGTTGTGCGCGAAATACAAAATAGAATTTAAACGAACGAGCGAGCTCCCGGTGTACCGTCTTCCAGACGGCCGCCTCGAGATTACCTCATTCTGATCGCGGCAACGTTGCCAATTAACAATGCTTTGCAGAACGAAGCTGCATTAATTATAAAGCTGAACAGCGCTTTCAAAATCTTTATCCACAGACCACAGAATGTCAAAAAAATTCGTATGAAATTTAATGTACTGGTAGTTTTTATGCATATACAGGTATAGAAATGTACTATTGTGGTGAAATCATGTGTTATTGTGATGAAAAATTTAACGTGCGGTATATTAGAAACTTTAGAAATGCCTAACTTTTAATAATTCACTTTAATTTCTGTGTAAAAATACATCAATTTTTCGTCTATATTGTACATGGGATTTAATTTACCACTTTCGCATAAAAATTTCAGTCCGGTGTTAAATTTGCAATTTTTTTAACAGTGCAGTGAGGCATTATTTCGCTTTTTGCCATAATTCGAAATATAAAGTTATTGATTAAACATTTTTTTCACATGAAAATTGTAATGGTACGTTTTTATTGATCTCCGGCGATCGAAATCATGTAATATTGTGATGAAAAATTTAACGTGCGGTATATTAGAAACTTTAGAAATGCTTAACTTTTAATAATCCAATTTAATTTCTATGTAAAAATCCGTCAATGTTTCATCTCAATTGTACATTGGATTTAATTTACCACTTTCGCATAAAAATGCCAGTCCGGTGTTAAATTTGCTATTTTTTTAACAGTACAGTGGGGCATTATTTCGCTTTTTGCCATAATTCGAAATATAAATTTATTGATTAAACATTTTTTTCATATGAAAATTGTAATGGTACGTTTTTATTGATCTCCGGCGTTCGAAATCATGTACTATTGTGATGAAAAATTTAACGTGCGGTATATTAGAAACTTTAGAAATGCCTAACTTTTAATAATTCAATTTAATTTCTGTGTAAAAATCCATCAATTTTTCATCTCAATTGTACATTGGATTTAATTTACCACTTTCGCATAAAAATTCCAATCCGGTGTTAAATTTGCTATTTTTTTAACAGTGCAGTGGGGATTATCCACGGAGCACTGAAATTCCCGTGTTTGGCGAGCGGAAGTACACTCGAGCGACCGGATTGTTAATTTGGCTGGTTGGCCGAATTGGAATTTCATCAAGCTGTTCATCCTGTTGAAACTCTGTTGAAACGCTCTGTTGAAACAGTGCGCGCGAGTTGTGAGTAGAAGATGTTAATGAAATATCAGAGCCAGTGAGTTCAAGAACCGAAGAATTCATGACCCGGAAAGAGATGCACACGAAGGAGTCGATTAATTTAACGTCTCAATACCTAGCCAGAGATTTGATCTGAAAGGGTCTGAAAGGGATATTTAAAAAAAATTTTTTTGCACCTCTATTTTTTTTGATTGCTTCAAATTTTTGTTATAAATTTTAAACCCGCCAACTCTGACTAAGTGATCGACATGTCACACGTGCAATTTGGACAGTGAATCTTTTCGAAATACGATGGGTAATTCGATGCAAATTCCACAGTTATCTTTAAGAGAATACGTTTCTTACTGTCCAGTGATTGACCAACTGTACTAACCATATTCGGAAATTGCATTTATCGGTTAACTAAAAGGACTGTAATGTGGCAGCGACCTAGAAAGAAATGTTGCTATAGACATACATATTTTGTAAGTTACAGGCATACAAAATACAGAAAATAAATAAAGAATTTTTTTTATTCATAAAATACCGTCTTTCTGATTTTAGTAACGCGATATTTCATACCCAAAAAGCTATCAAAAGCTGGAACGAGAGTTCAATTTTAAACGCTCTCGTTTCCATTAACTAAAAGTGCTCGATTCGACAAACCTCTTAATAAAAATGATCACAACAGACTAGTCTCGAAGTTTACCGATTACTTCATCTACTTTCATCGAACCAATAATTTTCCCATAAACTTCCGCTGTCCATGTAACGATAATAAAAATAATTATTACGAAAGAAAGAAAGAAAGCAACGGAGAAAATACCTTTCGTTGACGGCGATATTTTGCACCGTAACGATTGCATAATTATATTATTGTGTCTTTCACGGCTGACGTGACACGACTTTTTTTCTAACGACTGAACATTACAACTTAATGGACATTTACAATTTAATTTGTCGATGAATGACCTCGATTTTTTTATATATAGTGGAATCTTGTTTATAGGGACTTCGATCAACCGATGCTCTGTATTATCGGAGGCAATCAATTATTCGAACTCTCCGCATTAATCGAGGTGTATGGCGGTGGGAATAAACAAAACGTGGTGCATAAACACGTGTAAACCGGACGAAACGATAAGGCTTACGCGACCGGTAATTCGCAAATTATATACGCCGTAGTATTATCCGGAATTTCATTTATCCAAGGTAGAAATTTTGAATTTTAAATCAGATTCTCGCACGGAAAGTAAAAAATTGGCAGTAATTACTGAAATCCCCATAAATTATGCACCGGGTAATTCATTAATTATATATGCTTTTCGTATTATTCGGGATTTCACCGATTCAAGGGACAAATTTTGGATCTCTCAATCAGATCCTCACACGGAAAGTACAAAATAGGCCTTTTTCAAGGTCAGGCAAAATTCAAGGACACTTTCAGGACTCTAAGGACTTCAAGAACCGCTGAACACCCCGGAACACCACATCGGAAAAAATATATTTTCATCACTTGGTGCGGTAATGGACACTTTTCCACCTGCTTCGCGTGCGTAAAACCGCCATTATCACAACTTGTGATGAAAAATTTCGAACATCCCTCGTGCGAAACACTTTTTTTGACTCGTAGAGTAATGTACTATTTCTCAGGACAGACTTATAAAGTGTTAAGGAGGGAGTCTCGCTGCGCGCTAACTTCGTATACGTTCGACAAGAATAAGAGAAAATTGCAAGTACTTCTTGATGGTGTAAAAATCTGAAAAAGATCATGTATATTAAAGGTACTGAGAAGATTAATTTTGCATAATAATAATTACAAAATGTCATTAACAAATTCATTGAAAAAGTTGAAAATTGAAATTTTCATATTGCTTCCTCATAAAGTTGAAAATTGAAATTTCCAAATCGTTACCTCATAAAAGCTGAAAATCGAAATTTTCATATCGCTTCTTCATAAAAGTTGAAAATTGAAATTCACGAAGCTTCTTCTATGAGGAAGCATTGTCTGTATTTTTGGCTTCCTTACCCGACAATTAAACTTTTTTTTATGAAAACGATTCGTTTATTTTCCTGAGTACGTATGAATTTTTTCATATTTTTAAGTAATCGTTGATGTTTGTTCTATAAAAAAAATAAAAAATCAAAGATTATTTAAAAACCTGAAAAAAATCATACGTATTCAGAAAAATAATCGAATCATTTTAAAAAAAAAAAGTTTTGCTAAGTTTTGCTGCCGGGTAATTTGTTAACCAATTAATTTTTTGATGAATTTGTTAATAACATTTTGCAATTATTATTATGCAAAATTAATCTTCTCAGTATCTTTAGCATGCATGATTTTTTTCAGATTTTTACACCATCAAGAAGTACTTGCAATTTTCTCTTATTGTTGTAGAGCTTATGCGAAGTCAGCGCGCAGCGAGTCTCCCTGCTTAAACAATTGTTAGCTTCAAACGAATTCAAAATTTGTCGATTCAAGCAAACATTCTTATTGTACCAACCAAATCTTCGAACGTATGTCACCGTGTATTGGTTAATCCAACGATTCCTTTTCTCAGTGTACCGTATTGGTACCCTATCCAGAAAAGCGGTAGCCTTTCGACGTCGGGTAATTAGAAGAAGAAAAAAAAGGCTTTTTAATGCGAATTACATGAAAATTTCAGGCTTCGAGATTGTGTGGGACACAGTGTGTAACGACAGCGACTCCGTGTTCATAACATCCGTTGAGCGGTGCGTTGTACATTGTAGCTTACGTGTTAGTACACCCGCTGATAGGTGAGCTTACGAAGCCGGCAGAAATATTGTCTGTGCGACAATTTCCGCAAACTTTTCAGACGCTCGGGTGTTTTGTTATGCGCGACACTGTGCGCATGTCATGGTGCGCATGGTCGTTGGCCGGCGGAAAACGCGGAGCCTAGCGTGACAAGTGGAGCGACTCTGGTGAAAGTCAAGAAGGAGAATGATGGGCAGCTACTTATCCCCCGTGCAACCCGTTCACGATCCGCGACGAGAATCGAGTCATACCCATACATTGTACATAATGACACGTCCACTTTAATGTAAGGAAAACGTAACAAATAGACTGACACGCTCCCTCGCGAGAGCCAAAGAGAGAAGAATAAACGTTGAATTATTTAATGATTCACTTAAATTAATAATAATAAGATTTTCTTTTTCATACATATCGTAGTCGATAGCCGAACGATGAAATTTTTTTGAATGATCGAGTTATCAATCGTGCGATATCTAGAGGGAATAAAACTGCAATTGGCGAATTCTGAGCTTGTCACGTCTTTCACGGCCGGTGAAATAATAAGATTTTCTTTTTCATACATATCGTAGTCGATAGCCAAACGATGAACATTTTTTGAATAATCGAGTTATCAATCGTTCGATATCTAGAGGGAATAAAGTTGTGCAATTGGCAGATTCTGAGCTTGTCACTTCTTTCACTGCCGGTGAAAACGTTATTATTTTTTTCGCCGAAAGTGATCTCGTCGTTATGACGAGCTTGAGGCGGTCGGTTGACCTACATATCGTTTCGATTCAATTTTTTTTCACGCAAACCTACTCGACAAACGGCGTAAAGAGTGAAAGAATTTCACCAATGAAACAATATTTCTATAAGGCAATTCGTCGAATAAAATATTTTTCCACTTTGTACTCGTGGATTTTGGATTGCCGGATTTCGGTTTATGAAAACAATACGGATATATTTAATGATTTTTTTTACATCGCATATCTTTGCATATTTAAGATAAGTTATGCATATTTTAAGATAAGCAGAAGATCGGCACCGGAAGATCGACCATTGCCGTACTGTTACCGAGAAAAAGTTGATTCTGTATCTTTGGCGATCTGGGAAAGGACGAAACAACAATAAATGCACTACCGCAAATTGTGAAATTGGACAATGCTTTGACGAGGTACAGTACGATCGATATCACTGTACGTCGTTGCATTGAGATAATACTGTAAAAAAAAAAGTCATATGAAATTTAATGTACTGGTAGTGGAAGTTTTTATGCATCCACTGATATATTAAATTTCACGTAAAATTGTGATGAAAAATGAACGTACAGTACGTTAAAAAGTTTAGAAAACTGCATTAAAGAATGTACTTTAATTTCACTTTAAAAGTTTACTAATGTTTCATGATAATTGTACATTAAATTTATAATGTAGCAGTTTTTGCATAAAAATTTCCAGTCCTGTATATTAAATGTAGAATCAATTTTAATAGCGAAGGATATAATAAAAATTACCATTGCTCGTGGTAGTGCGCAAGTAGGACACCACCTACGCAGAAAGCGCTAAATTTCCCAAAAAAAAATTAACCACTATACAGTAGAACCCCGTTTATCTGAGGTAATGTGAGGAGAGCGTACGTCGGGTAAGTGAAATCTCGAATAACACGAATAACCTACGTTGTAAAAAAAAATCATATGAAATTTAATATCCAATTGTGGTAAGAAAAATAATCTTCACTGTATTAAAAATATTCTATTTTTAACAATTTACTTCGATTTTACTACAAAAGTACTTCAATTCTTATAATTTAGTTTAATTTCAATAAAGTTTTTGCATGAAAACTTGGAGTCCTGTACATTAAGCTTCCAATTTTTTTTACAGTGTATCTACAGAAATATTCTTATAAATCAGATCCCCAGTGCCGTAAGTCGCGCCATAATTCAGCATTACCATGCGCCATGGTAATTTTTCTCAAGCGACACAAATATAATGCGACGTAGTCATTTTTTTAACGACATTCTTCTCGGTGCCCAGTGTATTCGACCCGGAAGGGGCATCTCGTGTCGGGATCTCCGGCGGAGGTGAGAGTGATCTCTCCGATGACGTCCTTGATCTTGCGGTCGCCTGGGACGGCGAGAGCGCATGCGCACGCACCGGAGAGCGTTCTTGCGCGACCCAGATAACGGAAGTTCGAAAGGATCGCGCATTAACTGTGTGTCTGACACCGACGTGTTAGTGGGAGGATTTTAATGTATAAGAGTGTCTCGTTCGCGCACACACGCATCCTCCTTCTTAATAGCTCTGCGGCCTCTCCGAAATCTTTCGGAGAAAGGTGAAAGGATATTTTTTTCGTCAACAACTTATCAGAGAGTACGAAAAGATGAAATCACGAGAATTTAACGACACGATCGACAATTCGACGGTAATTTTTCATCGATAAATTTCTGAAAAAGAAAATCAGCTGGTTCTTCGAGTCGAAGAGGAAAGAGAATGTGGAATCGCCCGCTCTCGAGGTGCAAAATTAATAAAGCGATAATGAATCTTTCGTTTTTTTTTTTTTTTTTTTTTTTTTTTGAGGCGGAAAAGAAAGGCGAAGAAACGAATCGTCTGTTTTCTCGGGGAGCAAAAATGAGCGTAAAAGAGCAGCAAGGTGTAATTCAATACATCGGCACACAAGACTCGCCCGTGAGAAGAAGAAAGGTTACGGGCAACGGCAATAGCGGTCGCAACTTTCTCGCGAGAGTTCCAGCGAGAGAACAAGGTGGGACGAGTCCGGATCGTCGTATCTTCGAGCGAAGTGAAGCGCGCACCGGGCTCCCTCGTGAATAATCGAGAAATCGACGAATTAGTCGACGGTTTCGCTAAAGTTTCAAACTACTCGCGACCCTGTTGGTAATCGCGAGTTGTCAATAAAAGTTGTTATCGACTATATTATAATTCGCGTACTTCCGAACTTTCGATCCGGAAACGTGAGTTTAAAGAAACTTATTAAAATCTACAGAGTAAATTATACGAGGAAGCAATGCGTAAATATTCATTTTCACGCTTCCATTATTTTTATTGTGACTTGAATTACTGATTGCAAAATTAAAAAAGAAAATCACTTATTAAGAGGAAAGTATTGAGTAATAAGTGTCGGTAATTGTGCTCAAGGTACGCAAAATCGTGATACATATTTTTTTGGTCAACATTCCATCCGATTAATAAAAATGTTATTTCTTTCTTCGGCACTATTGTTTCGACTCTCCATTTGTCAAGCGTGCGTCGCTTCATTTTTTTAGATGTCCCAAAAAAAAAAAAATAATTCCCATTTGCGATCGAAAACCCTAAAACCCGCCCATATTTATAACAAACGTGAGGGAAAAAACCAAAAAGTTGATATTCAATAAAAATTGTAACAGTCGAGCGTTGATTCCTGTAAAGACGAACTCGCCGTTTTCTCACTTTTCACATAAACTGTCGTAAAGATAAATAAAAAAAGAAGTTTAATAGCAAATAACGAACTATACAAGTGAACTTCATTCCTAAATAAAACTGCGACGCTTTTAAAGAGGACGTTTGCGAGCGAATGAACTTCACAGATGATCCCTCGATTAGCACTTTGCACCAACGTGATTAATTAGCGATTTTCGATATGCGCTCCGTTTAATTTGTCAACTTGCGGAACTCCCGAGTTTGCCGTTGCGTATATGTACCTTCATGGTGGAGTTCGCGGTAGAACGTCGGATTCACACAGGCACTCTCACTTAACTCACTGAACAGAGCCATCGCCATTTCCTCTACTTATATCGACTCCCACCTCGCCTGCCGACCAGTACACTAGTTTGTCTCCTCGTACACGTGTTCTCGCACATCCCCTTTGACGACGTCCAAAATCCACGGAAGCGTGCGACGATGTCATCGTCTTCCTCTTTCACCGCGAGCCGCCTGTCGCGAGCCGCCTGTACGCTGTATCATAGATATATGTATATAGCCCAGAAGATCCTTTGTGGCGACACTTTGAAATCCGTTACCGGGCATATATTTAAATTCAGTAGGACCGCGCTAATCCGACTCTCGATTATCCAAGCCTCCGCGTTATCCGAAGCACCCAACCCATCCGAGCCCTCCGCGTTAAGAAGGGAGTCTCGCTGCGCGAAGACTTCGCATAAGTTCGACAACAATAAGCGAAAATTGCAAGTACTTCTTGATGGTGTAAAAATCTGAAAAATCATGTATACTAAAGGTACTGAGAAGATTCATTTTGCATAATAATAATTGCAGAATGTTATTAACAAATTCATCAAAAAATTAATTGGTTAACAAATTACCCGGCAACAAAACTTTTTTTTAATGAAAA